>ML335559.1:0-72038 GCA_005239505.1 Nicotiana paniculata | reverse complement strand
TATATATATATATATATATATATATACTCTGGATCTCAAGAGTTATCCCGCTCACATAACATCCCCACTATGCGGGACCTCAACACATAAGAAAGTATCAAGCCGTTTCACAACTCACACGGCACAATCATAATATAACATGAATTTGACGAAGACGGAACAATCACCTGATATTCCAACACCCCTCCTTGAGGAGCGCTATACTGAAATGAACACATCTGCCTCACATGAAGCCCATAATCCTGTTTAATCCCATTCACACACTTCAAGCTAATCCTGCTCGCAATGAACTAGGCCGATAGCTTTTACCTGGGTCCATATTAACCCACTTCAACTCATAATACACAAGAACAACCATCATAACCGGGAAAAACACCCCACAATCCACAATCAACTGAACTGAACGCCTTCCAGGCATAAATTCTCAAATAAGCAATGTTGCACTTCCTTATACTCGGTCCGAATCTTCAACCCATTAAGTGACTACATGTCACACTCATACAATCTTCCCCTGATCACGCTCCCACGACCTTCCACACAAGTTAGCAATCTGCACATCCACCACTGGCCACACTAACACTGTAAAACCAATCAAGAACCCATAACCAGGGTACAAAGCCACTTTCACCGAATATCGATCTCAGGTGACACTGAAGATAACACCAGCTTACTCTGAACTTTCAAATAAATTTTTCTTGCTCATCCGAGCTCATGACATCCTTGCTAACACCGAACCGCAATCTCGATTCCTTACTTCCAGTTACATACTGCTTACCGCATCTAACATGCCAATATGAGATAGCGTAAGAATTCCATCATAACTTATGAACCACTAATAGGGTGAACACTTCATCATATAGAAACCTTTTAATTACCTCAATTCAAGAGAACCACCGCAACACACGAGTGAATTCCCACAATCACTATACATGCAAATCCTTAAGTAGTGGTCTGAACCATCATAAACCTTCCGGGATCCGCCTACACCTGACAGGCCATAGCACTCGAATGCTCCCAAATCAAATCTGTTACGGCGGCCATCAAACCTCGCACACACTGTGCAAACCACACACATAACTCAATCACACTAACGAAACTGATCACTTCCGCACGTGTGCCATTTCAACCATGGCTAATCAATCTATCTTCTTTTAATCATCTTTAATTGCCTCAGGAATAATAGTAACTTCCTCCAACTCATAGCAAACTCTACTCTCACTCATCCCGAGTGACCTTGATTTACGAGACCATGTTGTCTCAGTCTCACAACCCGTCTCATACCCTCTTGAAAATATTTCTACAACCCAGAGTTTATTTCTCTCACTCCTCCAATGTGCATGCTGAAACATATCATAGAACACTCCAACCATTTTCCTTCTCTCAGGAATTACGCTGCAAAAGCTCAATTCTTAATCATACGGCTGCCTTTAACCCTTAAACGACGCATTATTAACTTTTGAATTCACTAGGACCGCTATTGAGAGTCACCCACTCTGACTAGTCCCGAATACAAGCAACTCCAAGGCTCTTCTAGCACATGAACACCCTTTTCAATGAATCACGTGACTGAGTCACTACCCTTACAACTCGCCTATGCCTTAAGCATAAATTCTGAATCTTTCAAAGCCTATCCCTGGTCCGATAGGACCAACATGCACAATTACCATTTTACTCTTTTCCCTTAGCTGTAATAACTTGCCAACACGCCGACAATCCGCAACCTCATGAGAAGACAATCCTACCACCCGAATGCAGATGGTGGGACTCCCCCACTTAGCCCGAAGCTACTTCTTGCACCACTCTAGACCCTGCTGAGATCTTTTCTCATTTGTTAACATGATCTTGCTCAACCAATCCGTCCAATGCTTCCAAATTCCCTTGTCAGCACTCCCTAAATACTCAAATTCTCTAGCATCATTCACAAATTCTGCCTCCTACCGAATAGCTACTAGAAGTCCTCGCAGAAACTTGCCAACCATGCCACCGCTAACCTATTCACCGGAGATAACCCACCTGTGGAAATCACCAACGGACACCTTCCAACGACGTTGAAATGCACACTCTCTGCGACATCAATACCCCATCCTACGCCCTGCTTCATTTACCAATTTTACTAGTACGTCCGCTCCTCATGGACATCCATTAAATGCACGAAAATATCTTCTAATTCCAAGCTATACTGCATCCTTCTTCATATTAACAACTCCTCTCTGCTGTATCCAACCTTTCGCCGAAATGACCCATATTTCAACTTAAGCTCGTGGACCCAATCACCATCCACAAAAACTCTCAAACTTTCCCTCAAGGTAGGCAGCTATCTTACCACTGAACTCTTGTGCTACGTTGCCACTCTCCCACTTGTTAAACTCATTCCTTTAAACAACTACCTGGCCTCCGTTCCTTACACCTGGCCTTTTAGAAAGGGAACCACCGCCTAGCACTCTTCACATATCTTCCTTCATCGTAAGCTGCCCAATTGCTGCCTCAATTCAATATCATTCTCTGTAGTTCTTAATCCAGCAGTTCGCCACGACTTCAAACTCTCTGGGGATCACCTTTCTTGATCTTCCTTCGTTATCAATACTTATCCAATACTGAACCACCGCCCCTCACGGTCTCTGACAGCCGCTTCTTCAATACTTCTTCACAATACTCTGACCCAATGCAACCGAAGAACTATAGCACCGACAGACTTAACACATTCCATTCAATCAATGATGACGATCTCACATCATAGGTGAATATCCCACCTTATTTGAAAACACCAACTTTTACTACATTATCAACCCCAACCGGACCATTCATAATCCAAATGCCTTTCCTCTGCCGGAACTAAAATACCGAAATCTCGAAATCACACTCTGAGAAGACCTCCCTTCAAGCCATTTATCACCCCCAACATATGGCCAAGTATTCCACCACCCCACTCACATCGCGCGATAACCAATCGCAAGCATCATAACAATCTGAGCATAGCCTCAAGGCTCTCAGCAACACAGCTACTGAGCTAAAACAACATTTTATCCTTCTACAGGGCCATAACAACATCCCCCAACCAATTACACATAGAAAACATCTCGCATCATATCAGTAGCACCATTTCAATTCCCCAAATTCCCGGTTCATAGCAAGTGCTTCGCGACGTATAAGATTGAGTAGGAAGAAACATAGGCATAAGCCTCAAAGGAATCGAATAGCACGATGAGGAATCAAGAAGGGAAGTACTCCTAACAGCCCTGTAGCCTCTCGAAGATAAGTACAGACGTCTCTGTACTGATCCGCAAGACTCTACTAGACTTGCTCATGACTCGTGACACCTAAGGGAACCTAGTGCTCTGATACCATGTTATCACGACCCAAAATCCATAAGGTCGTGATGGCGCCGAACACCACTGTCAGGCAAGCCAATCTTTAGTTAGTTGAAATAGATTCCTGTTTTAACACTTTTGAAATCATTATCTTTAACTTGTTACGTAATAAATAAACAAAATCTATTAAGTAAATACAACAGTTTAATATTCCATTTTTATAAAATACATCCCATACACATCCTAGAACCCGGTGTCACAAGTACATGAGAAATTTCTAAGAATTTTACAATTTCTATAAAGATTGTCAGAAATACAATTGGACAAGGAAATTAAAATAATGTAATACAATACTAGGGAGACTCTGTCAGCTGCGGATTCGCCTCCGGATGATGTAGCTCGCCTAAGTCTCCAAGCCAACCACATCGCTATGAAGGTACATGTGCAATCAAAATGCACAGCAAATGTAGCATGAGTACGAAAACAACGTATACTCAGTAAGTCGCATGCCTAACCTCAGAGAGGTAGTGACGAGAAGTCGAATTAGACACTTGCTAGAGGTCAATCTAGTATATTCAAGTGAGACACTAAGCATGGATGTCATAGACAATTTATTAAGATCAGGAATAATTAATGACAACCCTTCCACATTTAACACTTTATATCTTTGTCATTTATTAACAAATAATCAAACATGGATGATTTAATCAATTAAAAATTATCAACGGGCAAGAACAGCTTCTTCCAAAATTTTAATAACTTTAAATATCTGTCATGTCAGTCGACAACTTAAGATTTCCAAGCCAGTAATCAGGTAAAATCACAGCAAATACGCAGTAAATATCATGCGCAAGCAATGTTGAGGGTCGAACGGCACGAACAAACAATAATAAATTGTGCACTGCCGAAGGGTCGAACGGCTCGAACCATAGATGCATCTATTTTTTTCCCTGTTCGTGAATCGATCATGCGATGCGGTCAACATAAAAATAATAAGGCTAGCCTGCTCGCGAATCATACCTGCGACTCAGGTGCTCATATGTACACGTATTCATATAATAAATCCGCATTTTTATCAAGAAAGCAGTTACTCAGGAAAGTGGTAAATTCCTTCTTAGAGGAACATGAAAAATAGCTTTTAAATCTTTGTTTTGAAACTCATTTGCCAAGTTTAATAATATTCAATAATATAACCTTATCAGGTGTGCAATTATTCACGGAGGAAATCAATTATCATTCTAGATAATTAAGAAAGGTAGACTCTAGTCTTCTTAGGAAATCAATTACCGATTCAATAGCATTAACAGCCTAATATTATTGGAAGGATCACATGTACAACAGGTAAGGCATGCTAGTGGGACCTAGACTATCCAGACATGGCATAATAGTAGCTACACACGGGCTCCCGTCACCTCGTGCGTACGTAACCCCCGCATATAGTAGCACATACTTAATTAGTTCACCTAGGGGGACAATTCCCCCTCAAAAAATTAGAAAGGAGACTTACCTCGCTCCGAAATTCCATAACCGGCTCCCAAGCCCTTCCGACGACTCCAATGGATGCACAACGCCCCAAAATTACCAAATAACGGGCAAAGCAATGAAAATTCATTCTAATACTCGTAACAAATTAAAATTATATACTTTCCCAACTCCGCTCAGTGAATTGATCAAAATGCCCTCAGGCCCACATGCCCAGATTCTGAAATTTCTCGAAGATATACCCTACCCATAGCCTTACTAACTCAAATATACAATTTACTCTAAATTCCATGGTCGAATTCGTGGCTAAAAATCCAAATACAAATTTCTAGGTTTTCTTCAAGATTTCCCAATTTCCTGCTAATTTCTATGTCTAGTTCCATGCATAAACCTTGTATTTAACTTAAAAGCATGAACAAAATTACTTACCTAGTAATGCATGATGCAAATCCCTCTTGAAGCTCTCCTAAAATCGCCCCATCCATGAGAAATATGAGAGAAATGGCCAACAAATCTCGGTTTTAAAACATTCTGCCCAGGACATTTTTCGCACCTGCGATCCGATCTTCGCACATGCGCTTCCGCAGGTGCGCCCAAGAGCCCGCACCTGCAGCTTCCTTCTCCTCTAGCCGGATCCGCACCTGCGACCCACTGTCCGCATATGCGCCTTCGCAAGTGCGGAAATTACATCGCACCTGCGCTCCCAGCCAAGCCAGCCAACTTCACACCTGCGGCGCCGAAGCCGTACCTGCGGCTCTGCACCTGCAGCCAAATCTTTGCAGGTGCGGTCACACCAGTCACCAGCAACCTCAGCCTTCTTCAAACTCCAAACTTGATCCGTTAACCACCCGGGATCGCCCTGAGGCCCTCGCGACACCGTCCAATTACACCAACCTGTCCCAAAACATAATGCGGACTTGCTCGAGCTCAAATCACATTAAACAATGCCGAAATCATGAATCGCACTAAAACTCAAACTTTATGAACTTGAAATTCAAAACTTCCACATCCGATGCCGAAACCTAGAAAATCACGTCTGATTTACCCCAAATTTTGTACACAAGTCATATTCGACATTACGGACCTGCTCCAACTCTCTGAATCACATTCCGACCTTGATATCAAAATTTTCACTACCGGTCGGATTTCTCAAAAACCTTCAAATTTCTATCTTTAGCCAAATGACTTCAAAATAACCTATGGACATCCGAATTCACTTCCGATCGCGCTCCCAACTCCAGAATCACCATACTGAGCTATTCCTAGACTCGGAATCCCAAACGGACATCAATATCATTAAGATGCACTTCAACCCAGACTTAGGAAATTTCTTCAAAATGCTGACTTCCATAATATATGCCGAAACGCTCCCGGGTTATCCAAAGCCCGATCCGGACATACGCCCAAGTCCGAAATCATCATACGAACCTGCTGGAACCTTAAAATCCCGATTCGGGGGTTGTTTACTTAAAATTCCAATCTTAGTCAATTTCTCCAACTTAAGACTTCTGAAATGAGAATTTTTTTTCCAATTTGACTCCGAACTTCCCGAAATTCAACTCCGACCATGCCTACGAGTCATAATACCTGAAATGGAGTTGTTCATGACTTCAAACCGCTGAACGACGAACTAGAGCTCAAAACGACCGGTCGGATCGTTACAGTAGAAATTTGTCTACATTGTGTATATTTGTTGTAGGTTAACAGATTTTTTATATTTCCTTGTAAATTGTAGATTTCTTGTATATTGTTCAAAATTATTTTAGGGAATGTAACACATGATTTAGTTAGTTTTATTGGTTAATATTCACTCTATTTTGTAGATCTTAGTTTCATTTTCGGTAGAGAAATTATATATATTATATCTAGTTTTTACTTTCTAATTTCTTGCTCTACACATAATTTTATCAGTGCATTTGTAGCTTCAATGTAGTCAGTTATTGTATATGTTTACTAATTTTGTAACTTACTTATATGCAATGTATTAATGTCTTTCTGATTGTAGCTAAGTTGTAGTAGAAATGTAGTTATTTTTTTATGATTTTGGAACAAGTTTTATTAACTTGCTATTTTTTTTTTGTGCAGAATCAAACTTTTTTTGCACCACATGATGTTGATTATGGCATGACTAGGTTCCAGATATTATCCGACCCTGCTATTCCTGGCCAAATCAAGATGTTATTGTCTGAAAATGGGTTAAAGTTGTTTAATAAGACGTGTTTTGGGCATTTTCTTTCCCTTCCCAAAATATGTATCCAAAATCAGGCAATTCACCTTCTCATGAAGTATGAATTGAACACATCTAGTTCTGACTTTTTTACAGCAGAGATAAAGGGTGAGAGGCTGAACTTAGGGTTTAGAGAGTTTTCCCTTATCACTGGCCTTAGATGTTTTACAAAAGTGACGGATTTTGGTTACACAACTAAGTATGACAGTAAAATAATGAGGAGCTATTTTCTGACCAAGAAAAAAGTTGAGAAGTCATACTTGAAACAAATTGTAACCAGTCGTAGTTGGGTGAATGATGAGGATGCAGTCAAGTTGTGCATTCTCTATCTGATAGAATTTTTCATCCATCCTTCAGACAAAGATAATTTAGGTTTGATAGACCATTTTAGGTTTTACTTGGTGGATTCGGGACAATATGCGAACTATGCATGGGGTATAGAAGCTTATACACAATTGCTTCAGTGTTAGGCACAAGCTCAACTCTTCTGTGCATTTTTATGTCATTCAAGGTTTTGCACGCGCTACGCAAATATGGTTGTATGTTGCTCTACAGTCAACACGGATATAACTACAAGGTTGGTAATTCATACTTAATTGTACAACTAGTAAGGACAAGATATGGTTATCTGCATTGGAATATAGAATGATCAAACCATCATAGATTAAGGTAAATATTTTCACTTCTGGACAGACAATTTAATACAAATTATCTACACATTTTGTACATATTATGACTAGGTACCTCACATTTTTTTTCACTCAGTTCACCAACAAACTTGAAGCCCCAGAACAGCTTTCAAGAATGAATTTGAAAGACAAAGTTGAATACATCCTTAAAGAAGATGAAACAAAGGCCAAGCGACCGATAGATGCTCCATCTCCATCTAAACATAAGCATGCAATGATAATAGATGACAAGAAAGATATTGTGAAATAAATAAGAAAATTAAGAAAATATGTTGATAAAATAACATCTATATATAATCCGAGTTGGTTTCTTTAATTTATGTTATGCAAATTATTTAAGCTCTTTCTATTTTAATATGTAGGTGGGTTCATACCTTAGAACCTTCAAGAAAGAGGTATACCTAATTCTTGATTTTTAGTCTTCTTTATATATATATATATATATATATATATATATATATGTGTGTGTGTGTGTGTGTGTGTGTGTGTGTGTATGTGTGTGTATGCGCGCGCGCGCGTGTGTGTAAGACTCTAATTGTAAGATACATTATAACTATTTTTTATTCTTTAGGTTTTTTGAAGAATTAGGTAGTTCTTTATACATATAGACATACATAAATACATACATACATTATAACATACATACATATATGTAAGACTCTAATTGTAAGATACATTATAACTATTTTTTATTCTTTAGGTTTTTGAAGAATTAGGTAGCATTCGACTGCTACTCAATGATTCCATCAAGAACTGTTTTACATGCAATAAACAGTCAAAAGGATAATAACATTGATGCTAAGTTTTCATTCGAAATATATTCATTTTAGACAATAATTTTTACCATATCTAAGTTTCTATTATCATTCATAAAGTATATAGCCTAACAAATTATGCTTGCAGTTTACTGGCAGTTCTGCGAAAAATGATAAGCATTATAAAGAAAAGAACAATCAACACAATCCGGGCAGTAGTGCTAAACCAATGTTGGGCAGCAGGAGTAAAACATGTATCTACATTATTATTAACATTATATTTACATTATATCTATTTATAACCTAAATTACCAACAAATAATCTACATTATATTTCCAATAGTTTTCTTAGATACAAGACACATGAATGACATTATGACTTTATGCGATTTGTTGAATTAATTGTTAAAACTTTCTTTTGATAGTGATAAGGCATTAATTTAAAGGATGCAATATTTGTACTTTTTGTTAGAAGGAATTTAATTCCGGTTTCTAGGCAAAATAAGAGATGGATATTTATTTTAAGTTTTGAATAACTCTTGAGTTATTAAGCTTGATAAACATTTTATCTCTTGTGGTACATGAATGCATGACCTTGTTATTTTATATTAATGTCTCTTCTGAACAGAATATTAGTCTATCTCATAAGAGAATATGTTCTTCATAATTGAGTAAAACTTATTTGTGCACCTTTGTCTAAATCATATTAATCCGGATAGGATTTCCAGTTGGTCAAGGATGGACCTTAAGGTTCATTGAAAGTAGAGGCATGATCAACTTGTGGTAACTGTTTGGAAGGAAATTTGACTAAAGGTTGTTTCCCTTCAAAAGGAAATAAAGCTAGTGATAAGCTAGAATGAATCCCTTATGATTTGTATGGTTAAATGAACATACTAGTAAGAGATAGTTTTGAGTATTTTTCTAACGTTCATAAATGATTACTCAAAATTTTAATATATTATTTGATGCATCGTAAGTCTTAATGAATTAAGTAATTCAAGGTTTTTAAGACTTGAAACGGAGAAGCACCAAGGAAATATATTAAGTTACTGCAATTTAATTGTGGTGGCGAGCACCTCTCTAAAGAATTCTTTTGTTACTTATCAGAATAAGGGATTGCATCTCAATTGTCTACATTGTAAACTCCATAATAGAGTGGTGTGGTAGAATGAAGAAATAATTCATTTTTTGGAAATGGGTAGATTAATGACGTGTTATTCAGATTTGCCTTATTTGTTTTTGTAATATCTACTAGAAAATGCAAATTACATTCTGAATTTAGTTCCTTCTAATTTAGTACCTGTGACATCTATAGAACTGTGGACTGAATGCAAGCTTAGTTTGTGGCAAGTTTAGATATAGGATTGTCCAGCATATGTGTTGAAAGGAAGAGCGGATACGTAAGTTGGAACTAAGAAGGGATAGGCGCATGTTTATTGAATATCCAAGAAAACGAATGGAGTTTTATTTTATTGTCCTAAGGAAAATAAGGCAAGTGTTCAAACAAATGCATTTTTCTAGATAAAGACTGTTTAATAAACCATGTTCCTAGAAGTAAACTATTTTTACAGGAACTGGGCAAATAAATAACTAGATGTTCAAAAACATCAAAACCCACACGTCAGAATTGACGTTCCATTGCATTTAAGTAGTGGGAGAACGTTAATAGACATAATATGCCTTTATCGAATGGGAGTGATATTTGAACAATGAACACTATAGTAAGAAGTCACTAATATTTCAATGTCGTAAGCTAATGAAGGTAATATTAGTAGTACTTCGTTGTAGTGGGAGAATGGTAAAGAAAATCATAGTTTAATACCAAACTAGATAGTTACGACAAAGCACTACTGGACAAAGATTGCATCAGAAATAACTTGGCAAGATTCTTTAACAAAATCTTATTTTGTGGAGACTTTTAATAGTAATGTAAAAATAATGCTTGAGAAAGTTGTAGATGCATGGTTACAAGTCTAAGTGGGAGATTGTTGGGATATATACTATTACTGTCACGACCCGTTTTGCCCTCCGAAAGGTATCGTGACGGCACCTAGTCTCTACGACTAGGTAAGCCTAAAATTTGCGAAAAATATTAGAATCAATAAAATAAAGACAGAAAAGAACTCAGGTAGATATAACATAGCTGCTCAGCATGTACACTTTCACTTCCCAAAACCCGAAATGTCACGATCGTCACAAGCTCTGTACTAAATGTAGCTCTATACAATAAAATTGTGGAAAAATACGTAAGTCCTCTATGCCTATATTAGAGTAGAAGGGGACTTCTGGGATTCTGCGGACGCGGTAGAATTACCTCGCGGTCTCCTGGCAGCTGCTAGAACGACTCCTAACCACGATACTAGGTGCTGGTACCTGGATCTACACATGGGAAAAACATGCGCATGAAAGGGCATGAGTACTCCACATTCGGTACTCTGTAAGTGCCAAGCCTAACCCCAGTCAAGTAGTGACGAGGTCAGGTTGAGGCCCTACTGAGTTTTTTTAAACAAGTCGATATACAATTTAAAATAGTGAAATATAGATAAGCAATGATAAACAGGATTAATGGAAACTAGAAGAATTAATAACAGAAAGAGAGCCCTCGGCTCAGCACAGCATATATCTCAACAATAAATGTACAATGCAGTACACGGGGAAAGATCCTAGATCTCAGTCCGTAGTCCCAATTTAAATATGCTATGCAGTACAGGGGGAAAGCTCCCGGATCTCCGTCCGTAATTCCAATTTAAATATGCATTTTAGTACAGGGGGAAAGCTCCCGGATCTCGGTTCGTAGTCCCAATTTTAAATATGAAATGCAGTACAGGGGGAAAGCTCCCGGATCTCCGTCCGTAATTCCAATTTAAATATGCATTTTAGTACAGGGGGAAAGCTCCCGGATCTCGGTTCGTAGTCCCAATTTTAAATATGAAATGCAGTACAGGGGGAAAGCTCCCGGATCTCGGTCCGTAGTCCCAATTAAAATATGCAAAGCAGAAGTATGTCGGATACGGCTTAACTAAACAGTCCAGGAAAAACAACAGGCAAGAATAGAGTAAAGCTACCTAAGCATGGTGCAACTAGGAGCATCAAGTAAGGACAGGTAGGCATGCTTACTCTTAAGCTAACTACTCAGTTAAGACAGGAAACACTAATATAAGTATGAAAATGAGCGATTTCATGGAATTAAAAATAGGATTTTAGCAACAATGACCCGTGTACGCACTCGTCACCTCACGTACACGGCGTCCACGTAACAAAATCAGTATAAAAATACCTAAGGGGAAGTCCCCAACACAGAATTAGGCAAGCCACTTACCTTGACTGCGTAATCAACTCAATAACACGCTCTTGCCACGAGTATCTGACTCCGGGTGGCCCAAATCTATTCAAATTGGTTGCATAATGTAAATATCACTTCAAGGGAACAAAATAGCTAATTATTTCTAAGCTAATACGCGAAATTAGGAAATTCGCCCAAAAAGTCCCCCAGGCCCACGTCTCGGAATCGGGTAAAACTTATATTTCCCGAACACCCATTCGCTCATGAACCCACTCGAACAAGAATCAACAAAATCCGACGTCTAAATCCTCAGATTTCTACTTGGGGAAGTTTCATCCCAATTTCATGATTTTTCATCCAATTTCATTGATTAGATTGAGGAAATCTATAGAGATTATTGATATACAGATGGATTAAGGTTAGAAAATGTTACCTATGATTCTCCTCTTCAAATCCCACTGAAAATCGCCAAGTCCCGAGCTCATTATCGATTTTGGAGTTATGAATTTCAAACCCTCGGATTTTGGTATAATCATCCCAGATGTTTCGCACCTGCGACACTGGGATCGCACTTGCGGTGCCGCACTTGCGGAAACACAATCGCAGATGCGGAAACTCATTAAAAGACCTGGGGTCGCACCTGCGATGGCTGGGTCGCAAGTGCTGCTCCGCACCTGCGGATACTCTTCCGCGCCTGCGAGTCGGGCCAGCCTAAGCTACGTCCGCACCTGCGGGTACCCCCTTCGCACCTACGTGTCCGCACCTGCGGAAATACCATCGCAGGGGCGAGACACCAGAACCAGAATGGTTCAGCTGCTCTTAAAGTCCCAAATTCACCCGTTGGGCATCCGAAACAACTCTGAGGCCCCTGGGACTTCAACCAAACCTACCAACTGACCCTAACACCTTGTTCAAACATGGTCGAGCCTTAAGAACACATCTCATAACATCAAAATCATCAATTATGCATAGATTCAAGCCTAAGAACTTATGAAATTTCTAGAATTCACATCCGATGCCGAAACACGTCAAAACTCATCCGAATGATCTCAAATTTTGCACACAGGCCACAAATGACATTACGGACCTTCTGTCACTTTCGGAATTCCATTTCGAGTCTGATATCAAAATTTAACCTATCGGCCGAAATCGCCGAAATTCTAACTTTCGCCAATTCAAGCCTAAATCCAAAACTGACCTCGAAAACACATTCTGAACACGCTCCTAACCCCGAAATCACCCAACGGAGCTAACGGAGTCGACAGAATTCCATTCTGGATCCGTCTTCACACAGCTCTAGCGACGGCCAGATTTCTAAAGCTAGATTCCACATTTATGGACTATGAGTCAAAAATCACGCCGGATTTCATCCCTCAACGCTCCGACAAGTTCCAGTAAAATAAATAGACATGGGAAAAGCAGTTAATAGGGGATCGAGGTGCTGATTCTTAAAATGACCGACCGGGTCGTTACATCCTCCCCCTCTTAAGAAAATCGTTCGTCCTCGAACGAGTATAGAAACATACCTGAAGCTGTGAAAAGATGAGGGTATTTAATCCGCATATCCTGCTCGGTCTCCCAAGTCGCCTCCTCGACTGGATGATCCCTCCACTGAACCTTAACTGAGGCAATATTCTTCAATCTGAGCTTCCTGGCCTGCCTGTCCAATATAGCCACAGGCTCCTCAACATATGATAGATCCTTGTCCAACTGGACTGAGCTGAAATCCAAAACATGAGTCGGGTCTCCGTGATACTACTAGAGCATGGAGACGTGAAACACCGGATGAAACCCCTGCCAGGCTGGGAGGCAGGTCTAGCTCATAAGCAACCTCCCCAACAAGTCGCAACACCTCAAAAGGGCCAATAAATCTCAGACTCAGCTTTCCCTTCTTCCCGAACCTCATGACGCCCTTCATAGGCGATACCTGAAGCAAAATCCGATCGCCAGCCATAAATGCCAAGTCACGAACCTTCCGGTCCGCATAACTCTTTTTCCTGGACTGAGTTGTGCGAAGTCTCTCCTGAATCAGCTTCATCTTGTCCAGGGCATCCTGAACTAAGTCTGTACCCAACAATAGGGCCTCACCCGGCTCATACCATCCCACGGGAGACCTGCACTGCCTACCATACAAAGCCTCATACGGCGCCATCTGAATGCTGGACTGGTAGCTGTTGTTATAAGAAAACTGTGCAAGGGGAAAGTATCGATCCCATGACCCTCCAAAATCTATCACACAGGCATGGAGCATATCCTCGAGAATCTGAATTGTGCACTCACACTGCCCGTCTGTCTGAGGGTGAAAAGTTATACTCAACTTTACCCTGGTGCCTAACTCCTGTTGAGCGCTCTCTAGAACCATGAAGTAAACTGTGTACCTCTGTCTGAAATGATAGATACTGGAATACCATGTAGGCGAACAATCTCTCTGATATAAATCTCAGCCAACCTCTCAGATGAATATGTAGTCAGCACTGGAATGAAATGGAATGATTTGGTCAGCCGATCCACAATCACCGAAATAGCATCATGCTTCCTCAAAGTCCGAGGAAGTCCGACCACAAAGTCCATGGTGATCCGCTCCCACTTCCACTCCGGAATCTCAATATGCTGAAGTAACCCTCCCGGTCTCTGATGCTGACAGTTGAGACACCTGGCTACAAAATCCACTATATCCTTCTTCATCCTTCGCCACATATAGTGTTGTCTCAGATCCTGGTACATCTTCGCGGTACCCGGATGAATGGAATACCGCGAACTATGGGCCTCCTCAAGAATCAACTCCCGAAGCCCATCCACGTTGGGCACACAAATACGGCCATGCATCCTCATCACCCTGTCATCTCCTATAGTCACATCCCTGACATCACCCTACCGAACTCTTTGAAGAACCAAAAGGTGGGGATCATCATAGTGGCGCTCTCTGATACGGTCATGAAGGGAAGATCGAGCAACCACACAAGATAATACCCGGCAAGGCTCAGAAAGATCCAATCTCACTAACTCATTGTCTAAGGACTGAACATCTAAGGCTAGAGGCCTCTCAGCTGCGTGAAGGTATGCCAAGTTCCCCAAACTCTCTGCCCGGTGACTCAAGGCGTCGGCCACCACATTGGCCTTCCCCGGGTGGTATAATATAGTGATGTCATAGTCCTTTAGCAACTCCAACCACCTACGCTGGCGCAAATTTAGATCCTTCTGCTTGAATATGTGCTGCAAACTCCGGTGATCCGTGAATATCTCACAGGGAACACCATGTAAATAATGACTCCATATCTTCAGGGCGTGAACAATCGCTGCCAACTCGAGATCATGAACAGAGTAGTTTTTCTCATGAACCTTCAACTGTCTGAACACGTAGGCCAACTGTGTAACACTTCTACCTTCTTCGGATCTACCTTGATCCCATCCGCGGACACCACATGGCCTAGGAATGCCACAGAATCAAGCCAAAATTCACACTTAGAAAACTTGGCGTACAACTTCTCCTCTCTCAATGTTTGAAGCACGGTCCTCAAGTTCTACTCATGGTCATCCTGGCACCGAGAATATATCAGAATGTCATCAATGAACAAAATTACGAAAGTATCAAGATAAGGATGAAATATGTTGTGCATCAGGTGCATGAAGGTTGTTGGGGCATTGGTCAGCCCAAATGACATAACAAGGAACTCATAGTGGCCGTATCTGGTTCTGAAGGCAGTCTTCGGGATATCCGGTTCCCAAATATTCAACTGATGATAACCCGAACGCAGATCAATCTTGGAGAACAACCTAGCACCCTGTAACTGGTCAAATAGATCACCAATGCGAGGCAATGGTTACCTATTCTTCACTGTCACCTTATTCAGCTGCCGGAAGTCAATACACATACGCATCGAGCCATCCTTTTTCTTCACAAATAATATCGGAGCGCCCCAAGGTGATACACTAGGCCTGATGAATCCCTTTTCAAGCAACTCTTGTAACTGCTCCTTCAACTCAGGAGGAGCCATGCGATAAGGAGGAACGGAAATGGGCTGAGTGCCTGGCAATAAGTCAATGCCAAAATCAATGTCTCTATCGGGCAGCATACCCGGAAGATCAGGTGGAAATACATCAGGATAGTCCCTGACAACTGGAACTGACTCAATTGTAAGGGTCTCAGCACTAACATCTCTCACATAAGCCAAATATGCATCACACCCCTTTTCAACCATCCGCTGAGCCTTAAGAAAATAAATGACTCGGCGGGTAGTATACTCTAAGGAACCTCTCCACTATAACCTCGATAATCCTGGCATAGCCAGCGTCACGGTCTTGGCGTGACAATCAAGAACAGCATAGTAGGGAGACAGCCAGTCCATACCCAATATAACATCGAAATATACCATACTGAGTAGTAATAAATCATCTCTGGTCTCAAAACCATTTACGATATACGCGGTCCAAAACAAGAGAATCTCCCACCAGAGTAGAAACATAAATGGGGAAACTCAAAGAATCTCGAGATATCCCCAGATGTGAAGCAAAATAAGAAGAGACATACGAATATGTGGAGCCTGGGTCAAATAATACTGATGCATCCATATGACAAACGGGAACAATACCTGTAATGACTGAATCTGAAGCAATGGCCTCGGACCGGGCTGGAAGAGCATAGTACCTGGCATGGCCTTCCCCTCTAGGGCGACCTCGACCTCCCCGACCTCCACCTTGAGCTGCCTGAGGTGGTGGGGTAGTAGCTTGGGCTGGAAGAATAGCTAGAGGACCTGGTGGAAGACGTGGGGCCTGATAATTCTGAGGGGTTGCACCCTGATAAGTTTGAGGTGGTTCACCCTGATAAGTCTGAGGTGGTGTGCCCCTCCTCGCTCTAGGGAAATCTCTGATTATATGACGAGGGTCACCAAACTCAAAGCAACCCCTCGGAGGACGTGGCAGCCGTTGTTGACTCTGAACCGGCCTGGTGGACTGGCCAGTGATAGCACCTCGAGTAGGAGGTACCTGAGATACTGGTGGTGCATAATAAGGCTCATGAGGTCTAGGAGGAGCTAGAATACCACTGGCAGTTGGGAGAACTGAATGAACGGGGCGACTTACAAAACCCCTACCATAGCGTGATGCTGGTGCACGGGCTCCTGAAAAATGACCAGTCTCTCGAGACCCCTTGGCCTCTCTCTCCTCCCTATATTGGGCTAACATAGTCTCGATCCTCCGGGCAATACTCACGGCCTGCTGGTAAGTAATATCGGTCTCCAGCTCTCTGGCCATGCTAGTCCGAATACTGGGGTGGAGTCCCTCAATAAAGCGTCGAGCTTCTCTCTGACAGTGACAACCAAAGCTGGTGCATGGCTAGCCAAATCGCTGTAACGGACTGCATACTCTGACACAGTCATGGTACCCTGGCGTAGCTGCTCAAACTCCACACGCCAAGCATCCCTGAAGCTCTGAGGGACAAACTCAAGTAAGAACATCTCGGAGAACTGAGCCCAAGTAAGTGAAGTTGCCTCGTCCGGGCTACTAAGCTCAAAATCACGCCACCACTGATAAGCTACTCCCCTCAGCTGGAAAGTAGTGAAAGAAACCCCACTCGTCTCCACAATACCCATAGTGTGGAGAATGCGATGACACCCCTCGAGAAAACCCAGGGCGTCATCCTAAGCTAGTCCGCTGAACTCAGGTGGGTGGTACTTCTTGTACCTCTCAAGTCGGAGCTGCTCTGCCTCAGGAACAGCTATCCTAGTCTCATGCTGAGCTGGAGCTGCTGGGGGCATAGGAATATACTCTGGAACCTGGCCAATATGAACCCTCTGCTCAGGAGTACGGGATGCGGGAGTCTGTGTCCCTCCTCCGACCTGGGATGTAGCTGGAGCTATCAGGAGTAGTCCCGCCTGAGATAGAGTACTGAAGGCACTCAAAAACTGAGCCAATGTCTCCTGGAGGTCTGGAGTAACAGTAGGGACCTCCTGTGCCCCTCCAACTGTAGCTGCTGGGGGCTCCTCTGCCTCTGCTCTAGCTGGTGCTCAGGCTGCACTACGTGTTTGTCCTTTGCCTCGGTCCCTGCCTCTGGTGGCTCTGACTAGGGGCTCGGGTGCCTGGTCATCAGTACGTCCGGTACGGGTACGAACCACCTTCAAGCAAGAATAGAATAGAGTTTAAGAATTTGAGGACAGTAACTACCACGATAAGGAATTCCAAAGAATTTTATTGTTCTTAACAGTTACATAGCCTCTCGAAGATAGATACGGACGTCTCCGCACCGAACCGCGAGACTCTAATAAATCGGCTTGTGACTTATGACTCCTATGAACCTAGACACTCTGATACCAACTTGTCACGACCCGTTTTGCCCTCCGAAAGGTATCGTGACGGCACCTAGTCTGGATCTGCACATGGGAAAAACATGCGGAGGAAAGGGCGTGAGTACTCCACATTTGGTACTCCATAAGTGCCAAGCCTAACCCCAATCAAGTGGTGACGAGGTCAGGTTGAGGCCCTACTGAGTTTTTTTTAAACAAGTCAATATACAATTTAAAACAGTGAAATATAGATAAGCAATGATAAACAGGATTAATGGAAACTAGAACCAGACAAGCCGCCCATTTAATCTAAGCTAAATTCAATTTCCAGTAAAAATATAATTTTTAAGAAAAATTACTGATAATATTAATAATCCGAAGGTTTAAAAAAATATCTGAAACAAAATTTAAAATCTCTAACCCGGGATCCAATGTCACTCAGTCATGAGCTGTTATAACGTAAAACAAGGAAAAGAATAAATGGACAACATAGTCTTAAAATAAATAACAACATGTAGAATAAGAAAGAGAAGACGAGGTCGCGATCTGCAGCTACTACCTCAACGACTCCAATGAAACTCTGACAGCTGCTCAGTATCCACTACCGGGTCCCGGTGTACCTGGATCTGCACACAAGGTGCCGAGGGTAACGTGAGTACACCAACTCAGAAGTAACGAACCCAAACTATGGGCTGAGAGGTAGTGACGGACTAAACCTCAGAATTTACAATAGACAGTATACAGAAATTAGACATGCTAAAAGTTTATTAGAATGAGTAAATATGCCAAGTATGCCAGTATACTCTACATGCCATCATAAAGAAAAATTGTATGAAACCAGTGTGGATATGCACATAGTGTTCCCAACCCTCACAATGCACTCCACTCAGTACCGTATATGGCTCTCAGGCCCAGGGAAGGTCCATCCCGGAAGGTACATAATCATCAGTGACCGTAGTCACTCCGTACTGAGGGAAAAGGCAGATCCAGCCCCACGGAGAAAGTCCATCTTTGGAATACAACACTCGGACAAGATCCATATCCAGGGACGATTCATCCCTCACATAACTTCAACTTCGGACACGATCCATGCCAGGGAAAATCCATCCCTCAACATCAATGCGCTCACTGGGGGTGTAAAGACTCCGGAGGGTCCCTAGTGGCCCAAGCGCTATATCAAGCCAACGAAGGCATGATTTAAGTATAGCTGCAGTGTGCAGTCCGATCTCATAACTGTCTCAATAACAGGCTCTCGGCCTCACTCAGTCATTACTCTCCAGTCTCACTCACATTGATCACAGATGCATCAATCAGCCGGAAACAATGATAAGTATGCATATAATTAACAATACTGAGACTGAGGTATGAAGTGATATGCTATAACAGGACTGAGTATATGAAATCAAATAATCACAAAATGAGACAGTAATATACGACCACTCGGGTATCAGAAATTTCGTAAAGCCTAGAATTTATACTTAACATCATTTCTAACAGGTTCACAATTACTACATTAATAGAAGTGCGAATATCGATCAGTAATAGCTACTAGACAAATGCCATGGGATTAGCCAGGCCACAAATACTCAGTGCACGCCCGCACGCCCGTCACTTGACATGTGTGTCACCTCCATTATAGTCATAAATATCATTTAGCTCGGGATTTCGAACCCTCATAACCAAGTTTGGAAAAGTTACTTACCTCAAAATCAGCTAAAAACCTATCCCTCAATGCCATTGCCTCTAGACTGGGCCTCCGAGTGCTCCAAATCTACCAAAAATCAGATTCATATCATTATAATATGCCAAGGAATGAAACCCATTCAAAAATTACCAAATTTACCCAAAAATCCCGAAATTGGTCAAACTTGACCCCTGGGCCCACGTCTCAGAACTCGATAAAATTTACACCAAATGAATTCTCATCCCCCCGCGAGTCTATACATACCAAGAACACTGAAATCGAAGTCCAAATGATCCCTCAAATTCCCATTTGTAGGTATCTTAATCACAAGCCCTAAATACCCATTTTTAGCACTGATTTTCCCCAATTTTCACCACTACTCAGACCTTTAATCACATATAAATGAGTTTTAAGTCCAAAATCCTTACCTCAATGAAGAACTATCGATTTTCCTCTTCAAAAGCTTCAAACCCGAAGAAGAATGGTGAAAGAATGACAAAAATTTGCTAAGGGCCCTTTTTATATGTTTTGCCCAGGGGTTCAGGCACCTGCAGCCTAACTCTCACACTTGCGGTCTTAGGTGTGCACCTGCGAGAAAACACTAAAGTCGTAAATCCGCACCTGCGATTCCATTTCCGCACATGTGACCCCGCAGGTGTGGCCCCACGTCCGCATCTTCGACCTCCACTGATCCAACCAAATTTTGCATCTGCGGAGCCTTGTCCGCTTCTGCGGGCCTGCACCTGCGGTCCCCTATCCGCAAGTGCGGTCACACCCGCACCAGCAGCATCAGCTGCTATTTCCATCTCGCAAATCCTTCGATGGCTATCCAAAATCATCCCGAGCCCCTGGGGACCCCAACCAAAAATTCCAACAAGTCTCATAACCTCATTCAAACTTAGTCGAGCCTTGGAAATACCAAAAACAATGCAAAAACACTAAAATCACCTCAAATTCAAGCCTATGAACTTTGAAACTTCTAAATTTCACCAAGGATGCCGAAACCATCCAAAACACGTCCGATTGACATGAAAATTTGCACACATCCAAAATGACATTACGAACCTGCTCCAACTTCCAGAATTCCATTCCGACCCCGATAGCCTATTTTCCCCTGTCGACCGGAAATCACCAAAAATTAACTTTTGCCAATTCAAGGCTAATTCTACACCGGACATCAAAACTTCATTCCGAAAAAACTCATGAGTCCCAAATCACCTAACGAAGCTATCCGAGCTATAAATCCACATTCCAAGGTCGTTTACTCAATAGTCAACTTCCGGTTGACTTTTACTTCCGGTTGACTTTTCTAACTATAAGGCCAACTTGAGAGACTAAGTGCCTCATTTCTCACCATGACCACTCTGAACCCGAGTCAACAAACCCAACCCCACAAAAAAGAGATGAACCACACAAGCAATGAAGCATAAATGGGGGAAACGGACTAAACTCTCGAAACGACCGGCCGGGTCGTTACATTCTCCCCCTCTTAAACAATTGTTCGTCCTCGAACGTGCCAAAAGTTGTTCCAAAATCCATCAAACTGTCGAATAACCTTAACATGAAGATACCTGGGGGTGACCCCACGTCACCCTACCCTGCATCGATCTAATAACACAACACATTCAAATGTCACTATATCCAACCTAATCCCTACGCCTTAGAACCCAAATTCCACGTCAAAACTTATCTACAAGATTAGAATCACGCCCCCACACACTGTATATGCCTGAACATGCTGTACCCAACCAGAGTCATAACTCAAGACGACGTCACATGGTATATCACCTATCTTGAACACTCCTAATGATAAGCTCAAATCACATCAGACGTCCAAGCCACCCAAATGTCGGTAATAAACCCGACATTAAACAGAGACCCGTTATAACACTCAAATGTACCCAACGTGAGAAATGACACCAAACAAGAGAATCGTCTCTCATTATTAAAGGGTAACACCATAATGAAATGCTAAGAATTTGTCACACACCGAAGAACCAAATCACACGAATCTGAAAGAACACAACCCATACGTCCAAACTCTATGATACCCAGCTACTTTACCTTAATCAACTCCTCTAGAACCAACAAATCGCCACTCCCCGAAGTAGGGACGGCTAACCCTTAGATCATCCTGGAGAACAGATAAACCCAATATCCATTAATTGACACCCTCACAATAGCTCTACGGATTCAAACAATCCAATTCGGTGCAAAACACCTACATTAAGTCATATCTAAAAGTATCATCATCTATCTGATCAAACTACATTGAAATCGACCATACTCAGAAATGGCACTTCCACCCGGGTATCCAGACCCCCAATAGGTACCACACACGACCGACACACGCGGTCTGTAACAACAACATCACCCACAAGGGCGAGCACATGAACAGATGTAACAAAAGATTCATGGGGCGTATCCAGAGAATGGGCTAAAATATGATGAACATCTGAATTTGAAAAACCCGAATCAAATAAAAACTGAAGCTTCTCGTGACAGACCAAAACAATACCTGGGATCAAGGAATCAGAAGCCATCGCATCCGGTCTGGCTGAAAGTGCATAAAATCGGGTCTGATCACCACTGGGTCGACCTCCCTCTCTAGGGCGACCCCTAACTGCCTGACCCCCACCTCTAGATGCCTGGGCGGGCGGTGCAGCTACTAGGTCTGAAGCCGTGGGCTAACTCCTCTGTTGATAACTACCCCTCGCAATACGGGGACAAAACCTCTTGATATGGACCACATCTCCACACTTAAAGCAACCTCTCTTGGAGAATGGCATTGGGGATTGAAAGGAACCCCTAGCACTAGGATAACCACTAGAAGAACCAGGCATAGATGAACTCTGAACCGAGTGTCCAAGATGAACTCTAAGCCGGCAGGGCACTGAAAGATGGGTTCATCTGATGCAAACTATGAGGATCATGGCCAAGTGATCCACCACGATAACCTGANTTGATTCTCTCCTGGCGGCGAACCGACTCAATCTCTATGGCAATGTCAACCACCTCCTCAAAAGAAGCGCCAGATACCCTCTCCCTGGTCAGAAAAATCTGAAGCTGATAAGTGAGGCCATCAAGGAACCTCCTGATCCTCTTCCTATCCGTGGGAACTAGCCAAATAGCATGACGGGATAACTCGGAGAACCTCATCTCATACTGCGTCACGGTCATGTCCTCTTGGCGCAACTGCTCGAACTACCTGCGCAGCCCCGTCGGACTACGGTATATACTTCTCTAGGAACAGAATGGAGAACTGATGCTAGGTAAGGGGTGCTGCATCAGCAAGTTTACACCTCTCATAGGCCTCCCACCAAGCGAGTGCAGCTCCTGCGAACTGGAAGGTAGTAAATGGGACCCCACTAGCCTCCGATATCCTTGTTGTGCGAAGGATCCTCTAACACTTGTCCAAAAAGCCCTGGGCTTCCTCGCCCTCAGTACCACTAAAAATCGGAGGTTGGAGTCTACTAAACCTCTCTAACATGCGATGCTCTTCATCTGCCAAAGCTGGGACCACAAAATCTTAGGCTGGGGCAACCGGCTGGACTGGAGCTACCCCCGGTGTCTGAAGCCCCTGAGTAACCTGCTCAGGTGTTCAGGCAGCTGGAGTCTGAGTGCCTCCCCCGGCCTGAGAAGTAGCGGCAGTAGTAGACATGGTGACTGCCTGTGCAAGACTGGTGCACACAATCAGAATCTGAGCAAAGGTCTCCTGAAGACCCGGAATCACAATAGGCACTGCCGGTGCCTGAGCCTGTCCCGCTGGAATCTCAACGACGGGAACCTGGTCCTGAATATTATGAGGGTCCATAGGTGTTGTCTCGGCTTCTGTGCGGTCTGCACCCCTCCCTCGGCCATGGCCTCGACCCCCTGCCGGTCCAGTTGGTGTCTGATCACCCCGATCGGTAGCGCGAGTCCTCACCATCTGTGAGAGAATGAAACAACAAAAGTTTAGTTCCAGAAATCACCAGATTCGCATGACAGAATTGAAGAATGTGAGATTTTTCCTAAGGGTTCAGTAGCCTCTCGAAGATAAGAATAGACGTCTCTGTACTGATCCGCAAGACTCTACTAAACCTGCTCATGACTGGTGAGACCTATTTAACCTAGAGCTCTGATACCAACTTGTCACGACCCGATTTTGGGGTCGTGATGGTGCATGTCATAGAACCAAGCAAGCCGCCCATTTTATCTAAGCTAAATTCAATTTCTAGTAAAAATACAATTTTTAAGTGAAATTACTGATATAATTAATAATCTGAAGTTTTGAAACAATATCTGAAACAAAATTTAAAATCTCCAACCCCGGATCCAGTGTCACTTAGTCATGAGCTGCTATAACGTAAAACAAGGAAAGAAGAAATGGACAACATAGTCTCGAAATAAAGAACAACAGGTAGAATAAGAAAGAGAAGACGAGGTCGCGATCGCCAGCTTCTACCTCGATGACTCCAATGAAACTCTGACAGTTGCTCAGTATCCACTACCGGGTCCCGGTGTACCTGGATCTGCACACAAGGTGCAGGGGTAACGTGAGTACACCAACTCAGAAGTAAAGAACCCAAATTATGGGCTGAGAGGTAGTGACGGACTAAACCTCAGAATTTACAATAGACAGTATACAGAAATTAGACCTGCTAACAGTTTATCAGAATGAGTAAATATGCCAAGTATGCCAGTATACTCTACATGCCATCATAAAGAAAAATAGTATGAAACCAGTGTGGATATGCACATAGTGTTCACAACCCTCACACAGCAGTCCACTCAGTACCTTATATGGCTCTCAGGCCCAGGGAAGGTCCATCCTGGAAGGTAGATAATCTTCGGTGACCGTAGTCACTCCGTACTGAGGAAAAAGGCCAATCCTGCCACACGGAGAAAGTCCATCTCCGGAATACAACATTTGAACAAGATCCACGCCCAGGGACGATCCATCCCTCACATAACATCAACTTCGGACATGATCCATGCCCAGGGAAAATCCATCCCTCAACATCAATGGGCTCAATGGGGGTGTAAAGACTCCGGAGGGGCCCTAGTGGCCCAAGCGCTCTATCAATCCAACGAAGGCATGATTTAAGTATCACTGCGGTGTGCAGTCCGATCTCATAACAGGCTTTTGGCCTCACTCAGTCATTACTCTCCAGTCTCACTCACATGGATCACAAATGCATCCATCAGCCTAAAACAATGATAAGTATGCATATAATTAACAATATTGAGACTGAGGTATGAAATGATATGCTATAACAAGACAGAGTATATGAAATCAAATAATCACAAAATAAGACAGTAATATACGACCACTCGGGTCTCATCAATTTCGGCGTAAAGCCTAGCATTTATACTTAACATGATTTCTAACAGGTTCACAATTACTACATTAATAGAAGTGCGGATATCGATCAGTAATAGCTACTAGACAAATGCCATGGGATGAGCCAGGCCACAAATACTCGGTGCACGCCCACACGCCAGTCACTTGCCATGTGCGTCACCTCCATTATAGTCATAAATCATTTAGCTCGGGGTTTCGAACCCTCAGAACCAAGTTTGGAAACGTTACTTACCTCAAAACGGGCTAAAAACCTAGCCCTCAATGCCTTTGCCTCTAGACTGGGCCTCCGAGTGCTCCAAATCTACCAAAAATCAGATTCATATCATTATAATATTCCAAGGAATGAAACCTATTCGAAAATTACCAAATTTACCAAAAAATCCCGAAATTTGTCAAACCCGACCCCCGGGCCCACGTCTCGGAACTCGATAAAATTTACACCACAAGAATCCTCATCCCCCCATTAGTCTATAGATACCAAGAACACTGAAATCGGAGTCCAAATGACCCCTCAAATTCTCATTTTAAGGTCTCTTAATCACAAGCCCTAATTACCCATTTTTAGCACTGATTTTCCCCAATTTTCACCACTAATCAGACCTTTAATCACATATAAACGAGTTTTAAGTCCAAAATCCTTACCTCAATGAAGAACTATCGATTTCCCTCTTCAAAACCCTTAAAAAGCTTCAAACCCGAATAAGAATGGTGAAAGAATGACCAAAATTCGCTAAGGGCCATTTTTATATGTTCTGCCCGGGGGTTCCACACCTGCGGCCTAAATTTCACACTTGCGGTCCCAGGTGCGCACCTTTGAGAAAACACTAAAGTCAGACTTCCGCACCTGCGACTCCATTTCCACACCTGCGACCCTGCAGGTGCGGCCCCACGTCCGCATCTACGACCTCCACTGATCCAGCCAAATTCCGCATCTTCGGAGCCTTGTCCGCTTCTGCGGGCCCCTATCTGCAGGTGCGGTCACACCAGCATCAGCTGCAATTTCCAACTTGAAAATCCTCAGATGGCTATCCGAAATCATCCCGAGCCCCTCGGGACCCCAACCAAAAATACCAACAAGTCCCATAACCTCATTCAAACTTTGTCGAGCCTTCGAAACACCAAAAACAACGCAAAAACACTAAAATCACCTCAAATTCAAGGCTATGAACTTTAAAACTTCTAAATTTCACCAAGGATGCCGAAACCATCCAAAACACGTCCCATTAACCTGAAAATTTGCACATATATCAAAAATGACATTACGAACCTGCTCCAACTTCCGAAATTCCATTCCGACCCCGATGGCCTATTTTCCCCTACCGACCGGAGATCGCCAAAAACTAACTTTGCCAATTCAAGCCTAATTCTACATCGGACATCAAAACTTCATTCTGAACACACTCCTAAGTCCCAAATCACCTAACGAAGCTATCCGAGCTATAAAATCCACATTCCAAGGTCGTTTACCCAATAGTCAACTTCCGGTTGACTTTTCTAACTATAAGGCCAACTTGAGAGACTAAGTGTCTCATTTATCACCATGACCACTCTGAACCCGAGTCAACCAACCCAACGCCACACAAAAGAGATGAACCACACAAGCAATGAAGTAGAAATGGGGAAAATGGGCTAAACTCCCGGAACGATCGGCCGTTTCATTATACGTTTTTAGATCATCTCCAAATTCCTTATAGATTATGAGATATGAGCCTCCAAAGTCAGACATGCGTAACAGAGATTCATCTTCTTCGCGAACGCGAGGATCTCTTCACGAACACGAAAAACAAAGTCCTTGAAGCCAAATCCTTCTTCGCGAACGCGAGAGGATCGTCGCGAACGCGAGAGGATCGTCACGAACGCGAAGAACAACACCAGACACCAGCATTAGTTATTGCAAAACAGCCCGAAATGATCTGAAACCACCCCGAAACACACCTGAGGCCCCTGGGGCCCCATCCAATCACACAAACTAGTCCCATAACATAACACGGATCTGCTCGAAGCCTCAAATCACCTAAAACCACATTGAAATCCTGAATCGCACCCCAATTCAAGCCTAATGAACTTTAGAACTTCAAACTTCTATATTTGATGTCGAAACCTATCCAATCACGTCTGATTGACCTCAAATTTTGTACACAAGTCGAAAAGACACTATGGACCTGCTCCAACTTTCAGAATTCCATTCTGACCCCGATAGCTATTTTCCACTGTCGACCAGAAAGCGCCAAAAACTCAATTTCGCCAATTCAAGCCTAATTCTACTCCGGACCTCCGAAAAACATTCCGAACACACTCCTAAGTCTCAAATCACTAAATGAAGCTATCTGAGCCATAAAACCACTTCCGAGGTCATTTAGCTATAAATCAACTTCCGATTGACTTTTCTGACCATAAATCCAACTTAAGAGACTAAGTGACACATTTCTCTCCACAATCACTCCGAACCCGAGCCAACCGTCCCAACACAACATAAAAGATCTGAAAAACACATAATAAAGCAGTAATAGGGGAAATGGGGCTAAACTCTCCGAACGGCCGATCGGGTCGTTACATTTTCCCCCACTTAAACATGCGTTCGTCCTCGAACGTGCCCAAAGTTGTTCCAAAAACCACCAAAATTGTCGTGTAACCTACCATGCACATACACGGGGTTGATCCCGCGTCACCCTATCCCATATAGGTCCAATAGCACAACACAGTTGAAATTTCGAAATCGAACCTGACCCATAAACCTTAGAAACAAATTTCCACTTCTGAAATAATTTACAAGATCAAAATTCCACAACTATAAACTGAATAAGTCTGAACACGCTGTATCAAGCCATATCCGTAACCCAAGATGTAATCACATAATATATCGCATGACTCAAACACTCATAGCGATAACTCCTAATCACAATAGTTGCTCAAAACAACCCAATACTGGTACATAACCTCTTATCAAGAAATGCCTCGCTCTAAAACTTTCATATATTGCCGATGATGAAGAAACTAGCAACCATTCGTCCGATCAGCCAGTCATGGAGCTCCCTCTTTCTCCGACAGGAGCTATAGAAGATTTCTAAGCCAACTTTCGATATCATCCTTCCAACCATGTTGTAGTCAACTGGTTGTATTCATTCTAGGCCCGATGACCTCTTCTCATCCAACATGACAACTCTGAGAACATGATGCATCAATACAATCCAAAGACATAACATGTGCAACTCGTGCACTCAATAGCAACATCCCACGAACTCAAATCATAGAAAAGATTCACACGAGAAGACTATCATGCCATTAACAATTACCATCACAACACCATTCTAAGAGCCTGACACACATCGTAAAATCAAAACACACGAATCTGATACCAAGGATCATACCTCCACATAACTCTGCTACAATGTGTGATCCCATCAAAACGCTGGTTCACATGAAACACTTCAAGCCACCTTGCTCAAAATCAATAACCATGCGCAATTCGACATCAAGTACTCCAAGTGCATTTCCATAACCACGGGGGAATCGGATGATACCATGCCACACGAATCAAAAAGAACATAACCAATACGTCTCAATCATGCAATACCCAATTACTTACCTTACTCAAATCCCGCTATAAAGCCCAAATAAATCCGCACCATATGTGCATATAACCAAAAATCACCACTCCTCGCAACACCGAAGGGTAACTTATAGATCACTCCAGAATATGAATAAACTCAATGACAATCGAATGGTACATCCTTCAACTATAGCAATTTGGAGTCAACAATTCCGACCCGGTGCAGAACACACACCCATATTGGGTCAACCAATAACCCTTATCAAATTTTGTCACCCATAACAGATAGCTAACTCTCTGAAGGTTCACAATGGCTGAATCATGGCATTTACTAACATCTGACTAGCTTTGCTCGCATCCTCACAGTCCACAACCACAAAATAATCTGTTTATGAGAACTCTCAGTCTCGAAGTCCATGAAGCACAAAAATTACCATATCTGATCCCAACTCCACCGCTCGAATATATACCACATCCCTAATACTCAATCATTCCACGAGGGATTCCCCTATAATTCTTTTGTGTCACCAAGAAACCTTGAATATCAGCAGTCAATCGAACAAGAGAGCATCACAATACCAATTAAGCACCCTTAAATCCACACATTGCCGATTCTGAAATGTATACCCTCATCAAGCCACCCAATAGTGATATCATCCACCTAGTCATCTGAAACTACCAATGCTGCCTAAGAATTTTTTACCTTCCTTCCAGAACTTAACCGTGACCTCACATATGCAAATCTCAACTCTACACAGCATACCGCATACGCCATGTCATCCTATGATAAATATGAGAACTTCATGATCCCTTCCGAGCCACACGCAACTACGTACTCAACTAGCCATGAACTTTCCATTTGATACCATTTAGAAGAAAAATCACTATACATCATCTGCACCTCACGCCAGTAAAAATATACATCTCTACCGTGGTAGAAACCATCAGGAACTATCCGAATCCCATTTGTACAACACCAAACCGTCAGGACTGAGTCCTTCTAACTCAACTAAGCTACGCAGGTCACCAAAACCCAAGAGCATTGCTAAGAAACACCTGTAAAAACTCATTGCCTCATAAACACCCAAAGAACTAATCATATCCCTTACGAGGTCGATCCGACTTACTACAAAGCTGTCATATTTATCCAGGTTACTTCTGACTTACCTTCGAATTGATACTTCTCCTTGCCATAATACTGCAATTCTCAACCTAGACTCACCACACAAGACCCGAGCATAAGATCGTACCGTCTAAGGCTCGTAAGCCGCTGAATACTCTCTCAAATATCCCCAAAAGTACCACATTCAAAATACTTACCCTAAAGAGACTTCCTATGAATCTAAAGCCATTACTTTCACTTTCTTGATACTGATATGTAGAATCCATGATAATGTATAAATGCCACAAGTCTTGACACCCTCCAACGTAAATCTCAGTTCTAGCCAAATACACACCTTGAAGATTCCCAATTGTTACGTATAACCTTGAATCCATCAGAACCATTCTCGAGAGTCATCCACTCTACACAAATCTCAATTAAACTGACCAAATAGATCAAACAACTTGACCCCATTTGCACACCAACATACTAGGAAGTAACCCACACTTCGAAGTAACCAAAAAAAAATTCCTACTCCGCACACACTACACCATTTACAGTTACAACTCAATCATTCAATAAAACCCATCTACCCATAGAGTACATTACCACCCGTATCCAAAAATTTCCATTACTCGAGTGTTCTCAAACTCCACCTCTGCAGGTCATAACTTATTCACCAGTATACCTCGAACTGAACCCAATACCTCGCATAATCGTGCAACCAACTTATCATTAGCAACCTCCCCCACTTGGCTCAAAGCCATAAATCAAAATAATCAATAACTAACAATGCCCATACGCTAACACCGTCGCCATATCACAGTGAGATTCAACTAAATCCTTCATAAGCCCATATATAACTCAAACCATTTAACATCTTAAATCATGTGCAATCTCGCAGTCACCATTGAAATAGCCGTGCCAACTTCCACAAGTGGTCTAAACTCAAATTGCAGCATACATAATTTACTGGTGAAAGAGGACTTTCTACAAACAACATAAAGATCACACAATCTCAAGACTCCTCGCAGGAGACAACCCGCATGCTTAGCCTCAAACTGATATCTCTCTATACCCTTCCAAAAATAATAGCTATTACACAATCACTTTATCTCCCTACATTAAAACACAACCAATGCCTATCCTCGAGGCATCAAGATACGCGGTATAAGAACCTGAAGTTGATGGCATAACTAATACTGGAGCTGGGGTCAAGCAGTCTGACCACCTGAATACCCTCATTAGACACCACGTTCCCCAAGAAGGCTACTGAACTGAGCCAAAATTCACACTCGAAGAACTTTGCATATAGCTCCTCCTCCCTCAATCCTATAACATCATCCTCAAATGCTGAGTATCCTCCTCCTGGTTGCGTGAGTAAGCCAGGATGCCATCAATGAATACAATAATGAAGGAGTACATCTACAGCTGTAATACACTGTTACTCAAATATAAAACATTCTTGGGGCATTGGTCAGCCCAAAAGACATCACCAGGAACTCATAACACAACGGAAAGGTCCACTTCACTCCACAACTAAATTACATGAGAGGTCTTTCAATGCACTCACAACTCGAGGCCATATGCCAACTCAAGACAGAAGTCAAACACTCAATAGTTCTTGCTACATCTCCAGCCAATTCTTTTGTCATAATCAAACAATCTAAACACATCTCACCATCAAACCACTCTCACCACATAGTCACCCGGTTACCAAATCCCACCAATAAGGACACAAACGGACATATAAGTCCCAAATGCACGTGTTCACACAATCGAAATCTCAGCACTCAAGCCACAGACAAAACCCGACCTCGAGTCCTCCAGACTGGCCAATTATCAACATGCTAAAATCACTTTTCGCACCTCACCTATGGAAATCACAAGCCGTCGATGCACAGTTGATACTGAGCGCTCACGTGCTCATTCGAATACGTGAAAGGAATTCAAAGAGTTACACTTTTGGCTGAATAATTGAATTCGTACGACAAGAATTCAAGAATGTGAGATCTTTCCTAAGGGTTCCGCAGCCTCTCGAAGATAAGTACAGACGTCTCCGTACCAATCCGCAAGACTCTACTAAACATGCTCATGACTTTTGAGACCTAGGTAACCTACGCTCTGGTGTTATAATGTCACGACCCAATAACCAACCCGATCGTGATGGCGCCTATCATAGAACTAGGCAAGCCTATACTCTTATCCAACTCATTTTCTATCATAACAATGTTTAATTATTTACCTTCTTTCATCAGAGAGACCAAAATAAAAGATAAAATCAAAATCCAAAATACTGTAAAAAGAGAAATCCCAAAATCTGGTGTCACTAAGCCATGAGCCATACTACAATTGTGCCAAAATACATCAAGACAACAATTGTCTGAGAAATAAATAACAAAATACACAAAGGAATATAGGGAAGGAGAAAGGCGGGTCTGCAATCGCCAAGTAGCTACCCGGCTCTCTCCGAAGATGAACCACAGCAAACGATCAACAGGCACTATCGTGACCTGGGATACCTGAATCTGCACACAAGGTGTAGGGGGTAACGTGAGTACACCAACTCAGTAAGTAGCAAGCCCAAACTGTGGGCTGAGAGCTAGTGACGGACTAAACCTCCACATTTATGACAGAATCAATGTACAGATATTTATGCATGCTTTCAGTTAACTAGACAACTCAAAGTGATAGGATAAGTACAATTTCGAACAGTTTAACATATGTAACTCAACGTATTCTACATACCAATGCATCAACAGTATGAAATGCACAATGTGCTCCCACTCTCAAATACTGGTCTACTCAGTACTGTATATGGCCCGCATGGCCTAGGGAAGATCCATCCCGGAATATATACATATCAGGCAGAAGTCACTCAGTACTGAGAAAGGCTGATCCAGCCCTATGGAGAAGATCCATCACCAGATAAAGATACACCTCACAACCACTTGGTATTGTATATGGTTCAACGGCCCAGGGAAGATCCGTCCCAGAATACGTATACATATTACTGAAATCAGTCGCTCAGTACCGAGGAAAATAGGACAATCCAGCCTCATGGAAAAGATCCATCTCCAAAATATAAACACTTCGGACAAGATCCATATCTAGGAAAAATCCATCCCTCAATATCACTGCGCTCACTGGGGGTGTGTTACAGACTCCGAAGGGGCTCTTACAGCCCAAGCGCTATCATAATCCAGATCCAGGCATAATCAATATAACATGTTGCGGCGTGCAGCCCGATCCCATATTTGTCACTCAATATCAGGCTCTCGGCCTCACTCAGTCATCACTCTCCGGTCTCGCTCACATAGGCTCACAATTCATGAACTAGCCCGAATAAATGATATAATGTGCAAGTCAACAATTACCGAGACTGAGACATAATATGATATTCTATGACATGACTGAGTATAATATCAATGAAACACATGAGATGACAGTAATAAATGACCACTCGGGTCTCAACAATATCGGCGTGAATCCTTAACATAAGGTTTAGCATGATTTCTAGCATGGTTTGCATTAAGACATCCGCTCGGGTCTCAACAGTATCGGCGTGAAGCCTTAACATAATAACCAGCATGATTTCCAACATATTTACTTTAATCACATAGATATAAGAACAAATATTAACAAGGAAGAACCACTAAACGGTGCCCTGGAATGAACCACGCCACAAGTCTCACGGTGCACGCCGGCGCACCCGTCACTTGGCATGTGCGTCACCAATTTCTAACCACATAACACGTAGTTCGGGGTTTCGAACCCTCAGAACCAAGTTTGGAAGCGTTACTTACCTCAATCAAGCCAAAACTCTAGTTCGCAATGCCCTTGCCGCTCGACTTGGCCACAAATCGCCTAGAATCTAACCAAAATCAGTATTATATCATTTATATATGCTAAAGGAACGAAGCCAAATCAAAATTATAAAATTACATCAAAAATTCCGAATTTGGCCAAATTCGACCCTAGGCCCACGTCTCGGAATTCGATAAAAATCAAAAAACTAGAATCCTTATTCACTCATGAGTCTACCCATATCAAATTCATCGAAATCTGACCTCAAATGCCCATTCAAATCCCAGCAAGAATTTCCCAAATTTTTTCCACTTTTCATCCAATTTCCACCTCAAATCACAAATTAAATGATGAAATTAAAGGCATAATCATGGGAATTGACCAAAACTAGGTAAGAATCACTTACCCCAAACACCCACGCAAGAACCTCTCCAAAAATCGCCTTCTACCGAGTTCCCAATTAAATTTTGTGATATGAACTCAAAACCCTCATTTTTGAACTTTAAATTCTGCCCAGGTATTCCTTCTTCGCGTTCGCGGGCCACCCATCGCGTTCGAGATGAACAAAAAACTCTCAAAAGTCATTTTCAAACTCTTCTTAGACAGCCTGTAGTATAATGGATATAACGTTTATTACATAACTTCAAATGACAAATGGTTTAATGTTTTGAAAACTAGACACCAAGATCTACAACTTTTATGTTTTGGTAAGTTTCCAATTCCTTATAAATTTTGATATATAAGCTGCCAAAGTCAGCCCTATGCAACACAAATTTCTTCTTTATCTTCCCAGACAGTCTGTAGTGTACCAGCCATAACACTTTGTACACAAATCCAAATGATAAATGGTTTACTTTTCTGAAATATAGACACAACGGGCTACAACTTTTGTTTTTAGATCATCTTCAAGTTTTTTTATAAATTGTGAGATATGAGCCTCCAAAGTCAGACATGCGTAACAGAGATTCTTCTTCTTCGCGAACTCGAGGATCTCTTCGCGAACGCGAAGAACAAAGTCCATGAAGCCAAATCCTTCTCTGCGAACGCGAAGAACAACACCAGACACCAGCATCAGTTATTGCAAAACAGCACGAAATGATCTGAAATCACCCCAAAACACACCCGAGGCCCCCGGGCCCCCATCCAATCACACCAACCAGTCTCATAACATAACATGGACCTGCTCGAAGCCTCAAATCACCTCAAACCACATCGAAATCATGAATCGCACCCCAATTCAAGCCCAATGAACTTTAGAACTTCAAACTTCTACATTTGATGTTGAAACCTAACAAATCACGTCCGATTGACCTCAAATTTTGCATACAAGTCGCAAATGACACTACGGACCTGCTCCAACTTTCGGAATTCCATTCCGAACCTGATAGCTAATTTTTCACTGCCGACCGGAAAGCACCAAAAACTCAATTTCGCCAATTCAAGCCTAATTCTACTCCTGACCTCCAAAAATATTCCGAACACACTCCTAAGTACCAAATCACCAAATGAAGCTATCCGAGCCATAAAAGAGATTGACAAAACATAAATAAAGCAGAAATAGGGGAATCGGGGCTAAACTCTCAGAACGACCGATCGGGTCGTTACATATAAATACATAAGGTTTTTCACCTAGAGGAAGAAGAGATGGTGGCCGAATTTCAGCCCCTTTTTCCTTGAAAATTTCGCCCGCACGAAATTACTATTTTCGGATATTATTTGGGTAACACAGTAGAAGACTGTGGAACTTTCGGAGATCATGATCGTGCGGATGGTGGAGAATTCATTGAGTTGTTGTGGAATTGGAGGCTCACGTGATAGAGGAGCTTTATTCACGCTTCAAGAGGTAACCCGTAAAATCTCGTTTATGCTAGTTGTCTATATTACATGTGATTTTGATATTCGGATTGCTTCCGCTGCTTATTATAATCCATCACTGAGAACCCCAAGTTCCTCATTAACTGCACTAGGTATGTCCAGTCTACCTAGTCATATGCCTTAATCATATCCAATTTTATAGTATGTCCAGTCTACCCTGTCATATGCCTTACCATATCCAACTGCATCATGACATTTTCCTTGTCTTTTGCCTTATGCATGTCATTTAACAATTCCTATGTTGACAATACATTCTCTAAAATCGGCCCGCCCATGATGAAACCTGATTGATTTGGTGAAATACTTAGGCAATATGTGAAACAACCTTGCATTCAAGATATTGGAAACAATTTTACTAGAAACATTAATATTACACATGCTGATATGCCTTAGCTCTGAATAATTTTGGGGGAAATCTACTTTTGGTAACATAATTAGACAGGTATGGGAGAAAACCCTGGTCATTGTGGCACCCTCAAAGAAAGCCATAACAACTTCATGCATATCTTTAGAAGTTATAGGCTATCTATTCTGATAAAATAAAGTGATGATCTCCTGATGCACAACTGGGGCCAAACCAATAGAGCAAACATTTTCTTTAATCTCTTCTATCGTGGGAATCGCTATTAGAATTTAATTTCATTGTCCTCTTTTGTTACCTTTGGAAGGATACACTCCAATGCAGACAAGTCTTTAGCAGCCTCATTGTGATTAAAAAATTTCTGAAAATAGTGGATGGCAGCATCTGCAATATCGATTTCATTTTCTCTCCACCTTCCATCTTCATCCTAATTTTTTTTGAATGTTTAGTCGTCTCCACGTTCCTTTAATGACGCTATAAAAATAAGTTATATTTTGATCACCTTCTTCTAACCATTTTACCCTGGCCTTGTGTCTCAAAACTTTATCATGTAGCTTCAAGAAATGGACGTACTTGGCTTTTGCTTCATTTAACTCTGTCCTGTATTCCGGTGAGTTGTTTAAAATTAGAGCTAAGCTTGCCTAGACCAACAACTTAGTCTCTTGGTAACTCTTTTCAAGGATATACTTGAATAGGTTCTTGCCATGACATTCAGGAAAGCTTCATTTAAAAATTTCAAATATTTGGGCCTTTCATTAGACACAATTTTTTATAGTTAACAAAAAGGGGGCATGGTCCGAGCAAATTCTAGCTAGGTGTTCCACACAAGTATCTAAAAACTCATCAGACCATTCTACATTGAAAAGGAGTCTATCCAACCTTTTCCATATAGCTTTAGGAGGACTCATGTTGTCACTCCAAGTGAAAATTGTAGACCATGAGTCCAGAATCATCTATACAACTTAGGAAAATTATAGTCAGACAGTTTAACTTTGATAAAAAAATACTCTTTACTAAAAAGAAGCTTGGCCAAGCAGAAACATGTAGATTCAATTCAATATATAGTGAGTAATATTGGTCTTAAAACTTCCACTTGTGAGCTTTAAATTGGAATTTCATCAAAATAAACCCAATTTTAGATGTTAATGTGTTCAAATTAACCCATCAAGAAAAGGAAATTTTACATTCATATATATTATTTGAAACTTTATTACCCTCCTTACTCAAGTTTCAATTTAATTACATAGGCATATACAATTTACCAATTATGTACATTTTAGGAATTTAATGAGAATCAATTAACTCATATAATCTCTCTAACGTACATATTCCACTCCCTCCACGTTTCTCTCTCCATACCCCCACGTTTCTACAATATCTCCCTCCATTAATGCCTGGCTTTCACTTTTCTTCAAAAATCTCTCTCGATTTTTACAGATCCTAGCTCTAAATCCTACCAACATTGTAGCTGCTTAAATTTTTCCTTCACTTTCAATGAAGAAGAAAGCAGTTTCGAAGATTAGCCCTAAAAGAACTAATGCTGGTGATATTTCTACTCTTGATTTGGGTGTTTTCTCATAGAATTCACCCAAAAATATAGTGAAATCGGCACATGCAAAATCAGAGACAAAGTCCAAGCTTTCCCCTCGTGAAGTTAGGGCAGAAGCTCAAACAAAACATAAGCATGATAGGGATGCTAGTGAAGATTCGACATCTGATAAATTAGTAAAGCGGAAGGGAAAAGAAATTGCTCCCGATGATGATTTCGTCGAAGAAGAAGTTATCCCAAAAGCTGCAAAAAATCATATTTTCTCCTACTGTTAAACCTTCAAAAAAGAAGAAGGTTCAAAAATTACCTAAAACTATACCCCAACAGTCATTGGAGAAGGTAAAATTTTAGTACTTTCAATTTTGATTTTTCTTTTAAAGTTAAAAACTTGTTCTCATTCTCATGAATATACATAATTTTTGTTTTTTTGTATTTGTAGAAATTTTGTCTACATTGGGTATATTTGTTGTAGGTTAACAAATTTTCTACATTTTCCTGTAAATTGTAGATTTCTTGTATATTATTCGAAATCATTTACTTAGGGAATGTACTACATGATTTAGTTGGTTTTATTGGTTATTATTTGCTCTATTTTGTAGATGTTACTTTCATTTTCGGTAGAGAAATTGTACATATTATGTTTAGTTTTTACTTTCTAATTTCTTGCTCTAAACATAATTTTTTTATAGTTTCAATGTAGTCAGTTGTTATATATGTTTACTAATTTTGTAACTTACTTGTATGTAATACATTAATGTCTTTTTGATTGTAGCTAAATTGTAGTAGAAATGTAGCTATTTTGTTTTCTGATTTTGAAACAAGTTTTATTAACTTGTTGTTTCTTTTGGTGCAGAATCGAATATTTTTTGCACCACATGATATTGATTATGGCATCACTAGGTTCCAGACATTATCCGACCTTGTTATTCCTAGCCAAATCAAGGTCTTATTGTCTGAAAATGGGTTAAAGTTGTTTAAGAAGATATGTTTTGGGCATTTTCTTTCCCTGCCCAAAATATGTATCCAAAATCAGGCAATTCAACTTCTCATGAAGTATGAATTGAACGCATCTGGTTCTGACTTTTTTACAGCATAGATAAAAGGGCGAGAGGCTGAAATTTGATTGAGAGAGTTTGCCCTTATCAGTGGTCTTAAATGTTTTACAGAAGAGACGGACTTTGCTTACACAACTAAGTATGACAATAAAATAATGAGGAGCTATTTTCCGAACAAGAAAAAAGTTAAGAAGTCATACTTGAAACAAATTTAACCAACTGTAGTTGGGTGAATGATGAGGATGCAGTCAAGCTACGTATTTTCTATCTGATAGAATTCTTCATATGTCCTTCAGATGAAGATGATTTAGGTTTGATAGACCATTTTAGATCCTACTTGATGGACTCTGGGCAGTATGCGAACTACGCATGGGGTATAGAAGCTTATACACAATTGCTTCAGTCTGTTAGGCACAAGCTCAATTCTCCTGTGCATTTTTATGTCATTCGAGGTTTTGCACTCGCTATGAAAATAGGGTTGTATGAGTGTTTCTCTACAGTCAACACAGATATAGCTACATAGATTGGTACTTAACCGGACAACTGGTAAGGACAAGATATAGTTATCTGCATTGGAATATAGAATGATCAAACCATCATGGATCAAGGTAAATATTTTTTAATTCTGGGCAGAATTTAATACAAATTATCTACACATTTTTTATACATATTATGACTAGGTTCCTCACATTCTTTCACTCATAGTTGAAGCCCCGGAAGAGCTTCAAGAATGAATTTGCCAGACAAAGTTGAATACATCCTTGAAAAAGCTGAAACAAAGGTCGAGCATCCGACAGATGCTCCATCTCCATCTGGACATAAGTATGCAATCGGAATAGATAACAAGAAAGATATTGTGAATAATAAAAAATTAAGAAAAGATTTTGATAAGGTAACATCTATACATAATCCTAGATGGTTTCTTTAATTTATGTTTGCAAATTATTTCGTTAACTCTTTCTATTATATATATACATTATAACTATTTTTTGTTCTTTAGGTTTTTGAAGAACTAGGTAGCATTCGAGTGCTACTCAATAATTCCATTAAGTCTGTTTTACAGGCAATAAACAGTCAAAAGGATAATAACATTTATGCTAAGTTTTCATTCGAAATATATTTATTTTGGATGATAATTTTTACCATGTCTAAGTTTCTATTATCATTTATAAAGTATATAGTCTAACAAATTATGCTTGCAGTTTACTGGCAGTTCTACGAAAAATGATGAGCATTACAAAGAAAAGAACAATCAAAACAATTCGGGCAGTAGTGCTAAACCAGTGTTGGCCAGCAGCAGTAAACAGATATCTACATTATATTAACATTATATCTACAATATATTTACATATATCTTAAATTACCAACAAATAATATACATTATATTTTCAATGGTTTTCTTATATACATGACACATGAATGACATTCAAATTGAGGAGAATGTTCCTGTAGGTGTTGACTTATCTTTCCAATTTCAAGGGGCATTGGATGAAGAAAATGCAAGTATGATTTAGTACATTATATCTCCGTATTTCACAATACATAGTGCATCTCAGCTACATCACAATATTTCAATAAATTTACTACAATAAACTATAATTTATCTACAGTATTATTTGTGTTTACTACAAATTATCTATAATTTTATTAAGTTGTATTTATTGTAACAGAGAAGGAAACTATGCATGTGGACTCTCCAAAACAGTATGCTAAAGTTGGCATACCAAGAGAGCATTTAAATGAGGAGAAGGAGACTACAAAAATGCAATCTCCCATTCAAAAAGAAAATGTTATACAACAAGGAGATGATTGTTGTGAAGATTTCAGTGGTATTATATGTTATAATATAATTGTAGGAAAAAAATTAAGTTTTATATAAGTTTCAATTTTCCAAAAAGAACTGATGCAACATACAATGTTGTTCTTTTGTTTTAAATTGTGTAGATGATCCGGACAATGACTCCAGGTCTAAAAAGGGAAGTAACCCTTGATGATTTTGAGATGCTAGAGATATTCTCCCAAATTGTTATGTTCGGCGAGCTTAATGAAGATGAAACAACCCATGTGCATCAAGAAAGAACAAGGCAGCCTGGAGAGCATGACAGATCCCCCTTTCTCCCTTTTTACAGTTCTTGGGGAAGCACTTCTGTTGGACCTCCAATTTTCCTCATCAAACATCCATTTACTGGGTTATTGAAGACGATATTGATCCTGACTTGTTGGAAGAATTCAATAAGTGGTTATACTTTGGTATCGATACAATTCAAAGAAGTTAGATTATACAATATTTTCATAATATCGAATGCATTCAATTTTGGATTTATAGTTGAAACTACATAATAATTATACTTGCTATGTGTTTAAATAGGAAGAAGGCCCCTTATTCTTTAAAAGATAACCAACTCAAGTCGTGGTATGATCTTGGAATGGAGAAAGTTGATAAAAAAGAGTGATTTCATACTTTGGCACATACCAGGCAAGTCCTTAACGACACGGTAAATATATACCCTGGCGGAATTTAATGATTAGCTGTAGTATTCTGTAACTTTAGAATTCTGTAGTTTTTTTGTTTAAAAGTTGTACTTAAATTGTATGAAGCATTGAGAAATAATGAAATCTATTTTTTTACAGCACGTTGATATTATTTTATACTATTTGAGAAAGAGAGAAAAGTATGGATCTCAAAACAAAACACAATTTATAAACACTGACTGTATGTTTAAGATTAAAATCAAACAAATTTATCAGAAGTACATTAATGCTCCTATCGATAAGAAGCTTGTTGTTGTCAAACCCTAGGACGTCGTATCAGAATACAGATTGGGGTACAGGTTACTTGCAATTGTTTCATGGGATAAAGTTGATTTTGTGATTATGCCTATAAAAATTGTGGAGAAATTTCATTGATTGTTGGCTGTGTTTGAAATTACCGATAGGGTTATATATGTTTATGATTCTATGGTCTCTTCACTAAATCACAACCTTGTTGAATCTGTTGTCAACACCCCTCTAGTTGCCATGCACCGGCTTCTATGGCAACCGTCCAGACATCAACTACAAGAACTCAAAGGCATACATTAAAAAAAGTGTTACTGACCCTCTTGACATTCAGTGGTTGGACGGTGAGATACCCAGCAAAAAGAGGGATCACTGTATGAAAAAGCTATTTTTCCTTCTATCTAAATAACTAGTTGTATTTTACACTGAATGCTAAATCTTTTTCCCTAATTTTTTTTTTGCAGTGACTGTGGTATATCCCTAGCGGCATTTGCAAAATATGTCAGCATTGGAGAGCTAGCGATTTCAAAGGAAGACCTTTCTGATATTGATCAATATCGTAGACGCTATGAAACACTACTTTGGGATTATTCTAGGAAAAACTAAGAGCTTGGTACAATTAGTGAAAGTGAGGTGTCTGGCAGATTAGCAAGACGAAAAGGTACACCAGTTGTGAACGAGAAAATACAAATCCAAAAAAAGAAGAATTAGTTGCCCTTGTCTGTAGAAAAATTGTAGTTAAGTTATTTAGTTGTAGCTGGTTTGTAGTAAAGTTGTAGATAAATTTTTAACTAAGAACAAGTCAACTGTAATTTATTTGTAGCAGATTTGTGCTACAATTATTTTACCTTTTGTTTTGCTATTTTGTCCAGAATTCTACGACTTAGAATAGAAAACATTTGTGTTATTTCTTTGGTTGAAAGTTGTTAGTACTTGATCTCGATATTGTTAGCATATAATTTTACAATTTAACTATAATTATGTCTACAACTAATATACAAAAATACATAATCCATTCAATTTTAAGCAGTGTTTCTAGGAAAGACTGAAAAGTAATAAATAAACTCAGTAATAGAACAAAACAACTACAAACCAATTGCATTAGAGTTGAAAGTATTTCATTATAGGAGACAATCTTTATTCAAATTAGCAACACAATTACACCCCAACTATGATTCTCCACAACATAATAAATACAACTTTATATTCTTAAAGGACAGGTTATCTTCAACAATAGTCAGGAAAAAAAATCTTGTGATTGTATCAATTTTTATTTTCTTTTGGGAGCATTCTTACTAGATCTTTTGTTATGCCCTTCTAGTCCGCAGTTGTCACATGAAATCTTGTACTTCTTTACATTTACTTCATCATATGATTTGTATTTTTATTTTTGAGGTCTCCCTGACTATCTTTTTCCAGTATGTGGCATTACAACTCTTCAGCTATATGTTGTTGCACATTCCATTTGCTTTCCTTAGAAAGCGGGTCTACTGGTATTTCATAAGTCTACAAAAGGCTACCCCTCGTGTAATAAGGTAAAACAATAATTTTCATAAGACTCGTTCCTGTGCCTCAAAGCTGCCAAAGCTATATGTTGTGGCACATTCCATTTACTTTCGTCAGGCATCGGGTCTACTAGTATTTCATAAGTCTGCAAAAGGCTATCCCTCGTGTAATAAGGAGAACAATAGTTTTCATAAGACTCGTTCCTATGTCTCAAAGCCACCAAAGCATGTGCACAAGGAATTTCATCAAGCTGGAATTGCCCACAACTACATCTCTTGTTTTGAAGGTAAACAATGAAGTGCATCACACCTTCTATCACAGTATGGATGTGATCTGTGGAAGCCCTCACCTACAATTTCATTACAAACACACAACAAGTTATTAGCAACATATACAAAAATAAAATAACTACAATTATACAACACTTTAACTACAATTAACATTATATATTTAGTTTGATGGAATCAATGATCTTCTGTTACTGGCTATAACTTACTCTCATCTTCTGCGATAATGTCATGTCGTCCTCCAACTATTTGTTGTATTTTCCAAGGTCTGTGAACGTACCCTTTGCACTCAATAACTTTTCATTAGTCCAACGTTCAAGAAGAGTCCTCATGTACTCTAATAGTTCTACTACGGGCAGCTCTCTTGCATCTTTTGTTACCGCATCCAATGACTCTGTAATATTTGATGTCATAGTCCACATTCTGTTTACCGTAGCATGTGCCCGAAACCATCTGTGATAACCAATATCGTATAGGTATGCTTTAACATGCGTGTCGATCTCTTCAATCTTTGACATTCTTTCATTAAATTCATCAAGTGTGTACGACCGTGCAATTGCAAAGTACAATTCGCTTAACTTTAGATGACCTTTCTTGAACGTTGACCTTATATTTGTCCAAATATGCCACATGCAAGCATAATGTGCCGGTATAAATAGTAGATGTTACCTTCAAGATACTCCCATTCTAGTCTGAAACAACACACATAATTGGTTTTTTACCATACGCATGTTTGAATTGCTCAAAAAACCACCTCCATGATGTGGCATTTTCTGAATCAACAACATCGTATGCTACTGGTAATGCTACATATCACACATATGGCAAAAAGAAATTCAATTCTGTAATAAAACTTGAGAGTATAAAAAATACAAACTGAAAAATAACTTTGTAACAATATTTCTACAATTAATCTACAATACCTGTTGCATCCATTAAGCTAGCTGTTAACATTATTCCCCTATGTGCCAACTTCAAGAAGGTGTCATCAACTACTACAACTGGCCTACAATACTCCCAATTTTTGATGAAGTACTAAGTGCAACAAATGCGTACAAGAAACAGTCATCTTCAGCCTTCTGCAATTTCACTACCGACCGCGGATAGGTCTTCTCCAAAATATACAAATAACTTGACAAACGACTCTAGGAATCAGCAGATGACCTCTCAAAAATTCCAAAGCTTTTTCCTTTTCTCTCCAACCTTGCATGTATGTTAAGTTCACACCATATTCCGACAACATATCAGTTTGTATGTCTTTTGGTGTGCATATTATCTTAGGATCCACATATTTTGGCATAACCATGTTGCCAACTACCATGGAAATAGGTTTGCGTTGTATATATTTGTTGTCCATCAAAGAGCATGTATGCAAGCTGTTGAATTTTCGAACCTTGAACAACGCTGATTCGTTTATGCCGGTGACTTGAAGTGCCATGTACAATAGTCCCCAACACATACGAGGCAGTAGTTACAAAATAAAAATAATTCAAAAAATGTTATGAAAAATATAGCTACAAAATAAGAGGTTGTTTAAGAACAAAATCTTATTTTAAATAATTTATATACAAAAAAAACTACAAATTATATACAGAAAACTACAAATTATACCAAAAATAATACAAAAAAACTAGAAATTAAACAAAAATTTGAATTTGACAAAATGAAATGTTCCTACCTTCTAGTGACCTTTTCACCCTAAATTGAAACTTATTCATGACAGAATAGTGCTTCATTGCACTAGCAATTTTTTGCTTGTCTTGATAAACTTGGCCTACTTCAATAACACTTGACGTATGTTCTGTTATGATGATACTTTCATATTCTACAATTACCGGAGATGTTGGCCTATCAATCAACTTCACTGTTCATGATACTTCTCCAATTGTGTTACAATTGCTTGACAATTGAACCACGTTAGACATACTATAATCATATGGATCTGCTCTCAATTAAACGTATCTACAATTCAGACCTACATTGTAGATAGATAGTAAAATTATAGAACACGTGAAATTGTATACTTGAATAGACATAACAGTTGAACTACATTTGTTATGTAGTATCATTGTAGATAGGTTGTAGAAAAATTGTAGAACACGTGAAAATTGACAAAACATCACCACTGAAAAAACAGAGCAAATCTGCAATTGTACTCGAATTAGAGATACTGCATTCCAAATCGAAATCACGCACTGTCATACACAACGGATACATTCCTAAGCTTTTATTTTCCTTTTTCGTCTCCATGTATACTCGAACTCCCATATCGTTCCGAATTTCCATCGGAGGACAACATTCATTGACAATGTATTTGATTTCGATGATTTTTGTGGAGGTATCGACCATTAGATGCTCTGCAGTTGCAAAATTCAATTGACTATAATTTGAATCCTCGTTGGCTACAATTCCATCAACAATAAAATCTTTGTATTTCCCAATGCTATCTCATTGACCATTTCGTTGAAGCATAATCATTAACTTTGACATTATGTCGCGAAATTCAATACAATTGTAGATAATTATTTGTAATTTTTTTTTTCAAAACCTTCACTTATGGAAAACTAGAGAATAGAACTTGATTATGGTGCGATGATAATTAGAGAAAATCGGCGCAATAGCAGGATTCTATAAATACATTGGCTTGATTAAGGTGCGATGATTGCGTCAGTAAAATCTCTAAAGAAATATACACGATCCCAAAATTCGGCGTCTAAAAAGGAGGCTACTGCAGAAAAGATTCTAGTTTAAATATATATATATATTTATATATATATATATATATATATATATATATATATATAGGTTTTGTCTACAATATATATATATGACAAAATCTATTTAGGTCGACTAAATAATTAAACGTGATCATTTTTAATTATAAAGTTTCAAATAACGTATAAAATGAAAAAAAAATTATACGCAAATCGAACTTTCCAAACTTAAACGAGTTAAAGCGGGTCATATATTAACTTCCTACTATATTTGGTTACGAATAGTCTAGAATTCTTGAGAAGCTTCTAGATTGTTACCTTTAACACGTTATCTAAAGACAAACACTTGTCTAACTAACTGACACCTATGGCTTCACTGTACAAATGTTAGAAACTTCCAATAACTCACTGTTCCTTCCAAATATCTAACACAAAGATATTTTCATCTGTTTTTCTCTAGAACCTTCTACTCCACTTCCAATTTTATATCACTCGGCTCTCTCTCTCTTTCCTTAATTAATCCCCATAAAAACCCACCTTTTAAAACCTTTCAAAACCGTTAATCTTAAGTGTAATTAGCAACTGAAAAAGTTAAAGGAAATGGAGGAAGGAGTGAGAGTGAAGCTGGAGGAAGATGGCGTTGCCACCGCCGTGACGGCGGCGCCGCTGCCAATGGAAGGACTGCATGACGTGGGTCCACCACCGTTTTTGAGCAAGACTTATGAAATGGTGGAAGACCCTTCAACTGATGCAGTGATTTCATGGAGCAGAGCAAGGAATAGTTTTATTGTTTGGGACTCTCATAAGTTTTCAATCACTTTGCTGCCTAAGCATTTCAAGCACAGTAATTTCTCCAGTTTCATTCGCCAGCTTAACACATATGTAAGTATCTTTTTTACTTCTAACCCATATCTAATTTTGCTATCCTGTGTTTTTGATTTAGTCTATGATTAATTAGGTTATTAATTAGCTTAACTCAGACCTTTGAGTAGTTCATTGTGGATCTTGTTGAGAATTATGTCTTGGTGAGGATCAATACCCGAGAACATTGACATTGCTTACTGGTTTTTTGTCATTTGAATTGGTTGAATATTTCCAATTTGATTTAGGGCCCTAGATTCTGGTTTTTTAGCTCCAGCTCTGATTAGTTTGAAGTGACTTATGCTTATTGTTCTGTTGGTTATAGAATAGCCAATAGTCTTAACTGGGAGAGAGATGGCCGAGCCCTAGTTCCTAATTGTTATGTTTACATTCTAATTACTCTATGGTTTTGATATGATTTAATGATTTTTCCTATTGGGTCCAAGAATTTGTCGGTTCATCTTGCATTATAAGCTGAACTGCTCATTTCCACCTTTCAAAGCTATATACTTTTCCTAGAATCAACAATTCATTGTTTGTTTGGGTGTGCCGAGTGCACATTATTATCCTGCTTTGCATGACTTATATATGTATTTTGCTCCATTAGCTTTAGACAGAAGTTCAGATAGTCTCTGCGGCTGATGATTGGTGGTTCTGATGAATTCTACTGCTTGTGTTTGATGGTTGAACGATGAATACTCGAAGAAAGAAGCAAGCTAGGTTGTTTCTTCTGGTTTTAATGTTGGTTCATCATCCATATTTTCTTGTATTTTCTTCAATAGACTATAAAGTTTCTCAACTCTAACATGATGACAATGCAGGGTTTTAGAAAAGTGGATCCAGATAGATGGGAATTTGCGAATGAAGGTTTTCTAGGCGGACAGAAGCATCTTTTGAAGACCATAAAGAGGAGGAGGAATGTTGGTCAAAGCATGAATCAACAAGGATCCGGCCCATGCATTGAATTAGGTTATTATGGAATGGAGGAGGAGCTCGAAAGGCTAAAGAGGGACAAGAATTTGTTGATGACTGAAATAGTTAAGCTTAGGCAACAACAGCAGAGTACTAGAAATCAGATTACTGCAATGGGAGAAAAAATCGAAAGCGCAGAGAGGAAACAAGAACAGATGATGAGTTTTCTAGCCAAAATTTTCAGCAATCCGACTTTTCTCCAGCAATATTTGGATAAACGTGTGCAAAGAAAAGATAAACAACGCATTGAAGTTGGGCAGAAGAGGAGACTTACTATGACCCCCAGTAGTGAGAACCTTCAAGATGTTGTATCAGTTGCCGTAGGAAGTGATCAGCCTATGAATTACTCAACTCGAGATAGTGAAACAGAGCTTACGAATATGGGAAGTGAAATGGAAACGCTGTTCTCTGCTGCACTGGACAATGAATCGAGCAGCAATGCAAGGCCGGCTTCTGTTGTGACAGCAAGTGTGGCTGATATGGATCCAGTGCCTGAGAATATCTGGGAAGAGTTACTTGGTGAAAATCTTATATCCGGGAATGGGGCAGAGGAAGTAGAGGAAGTACTGGTTATTGATCAACCTGAACTTGACGTGGAAGTTGAAGATCTTGTGGGGAGAACATCTGAATGGGGTGAGGAATTAGAAGACCTTGTAGATCAAATTGGTTTTCTCTAGGTCCAATAAATGAAGTTTGATGTTGTGGAAATCTAGTTGTTCTCCTTGCACAACTCCAGTATCCTATACATAATGCTAACATGTTTTGATGATATGTTGTGCATTTTATGTTTTTCCTATAGCAGGGAACGGCAAAGTCGTGGAGGCCTACTAATGTTGCTATTTTATATATCTTTTGTTAAATAAATGTATGGATTGTACCAAATATTCTTGAAAAGTGGTGTGCAGAATTTAATTTTTCCTCTTATATTTTTTCAGGTTAAGACGCAGATACTACTTTGATGAAGACTTGAGGCAATCACTAGTAGGGATCACACGAATATCAAGTATCATACTTTCTCATCTCAATCTGTTAGCTAGACCTGTCTAATTTTGTTCATTTGCCACCTTGGGCAGTGTGGTGTTGTTTAACTTGTCAGTGTGCCGAGGCTTAGGCTGCAAGATGCAGTTTGCACCCCTGTGTAGTTGCTGTAATCACGGGAAGCTTTATTTGAGCTGAGTCTTATGGTTTTGATAGATGATACTTGTCTAGTTTCAGCTGCCAAAGTCTGGTTCTGTGGTGGCTTGTAAATTTCTTTCAGGCTGTATAGAAATATTCAGCGAGAGTGATTAAGGCCTGTGACGCTGAAGTTTTGGTGGAAAACGTTTTGAAATCTTTGTCGTGACCAACTACAATTTATAGCATATGGATATCCCGATAAGAGATACTGGGAAAGTTTGAAAAATCTGGTTGAGTTATTTTCTGAATGGCATCTGCATAGTTAAGTAACTGTTTTTATAGATAGATAAAATATAATTTTATTACATATAGTTTCGAATAGATGAGTGATCATCTTGTTCGTAATTAATGTAGCAATTAATGCCATGATCTATCTATGACCGCCAACTCATTTACAATTTTATTAACCTATTACCTTGCTATTTATTTTAGGGAAGAAATTCTACACTTATAAATAGTGGTACTTCTTCCTTGTGCTTGGATATGGGAATGTATTCTACTGTGCCTGGATTGTTGTAGTAAAAGAGAGCTGAGAGAAGAAAAAAAAATTAAGTCTATAACCTATTCCGTACAAAATGAGAATTTTATTTTGTTAACGTATTGTTTTGGACTGAACAATTTATTTAGAGTTTGTTCTAGTCACTCCACGTTGTCGGACTGTTTATCTGGAAGAGGATAAGTCTAGAGTATTATTGTTGGATTGTTGGATCGATAAAAATTCTACCATAATAGGCTTGAATTTTCTTGAAGATATTCACGCCTCAACATGAAGGTATTTATTTTATTTTTTCACTATAATTTTATTTTCACCAACAAGAGATTTTCCTTTGTAGAAGAGAGTTATATACTGGAATTTCCATTAAATAATTCCAGAGTCTGGACTTTGGAGTAGTAACATTTAATAACAACAACAATTATGCTTTAATTTCAAAGAAGGTAATATCACTTATACGCAAATTTAAACATAATGTGATATTTAAAGGATCAGTAAATGCGATATTAATAGATCATGCTGACGTACAAGTATATTATCAGAAGAAAAGCATAGCAATGGCAGGAATGACTCTTTAACTAATTTGCAAATAAAGGTAAAATAAGCAGGACGAAAAAAGGGTCTCGCCTCAGGGTCCCGACAAAACTCGAAAATGAGAATCCTAATCAGAGTCGTGTCCAAATATTCTCTCTTTTACAAAGCATCAAAGATGTAACCAAACGAATCCATCTTCGTTAAAATAAGAATTAAAAGAACATTTCCTGTGATAGTTAGACACTATTTTAGTATATTATCACGTGTAGACAGGGGCGGAGCATAATTACGAATTCGGCAGAAACCAGTAGCTTTGGCTCAAGCTCTGTGTTTGTGTTATAAAATTTATTAAATATGTATAAATACTCTATTTAGAACTCAGTAAGTAAAAAAGATTATGGTTCAGAACTCATAAATTAAAAGCCATAGCTTCGCCTATGCGCGTAGGTATATGGTATTCATAACATGTGTGATGTGTTTTGTGTCTGCCTGTGATCTGTTCAAGCAGTAGATGGTTACCAGACCTTGATCGCGGTAATATATGTGCACATCTTCTCAGTAGGGTATTTCTTCCACTTGCCCCTTAATAACTATAAAGTTTCTTGGCAGGAAACGCTTTCTCCCGAATGGTGTTCTACGCGGCGTGAATCCGAATATAGTTCGGTTTCATTATGAGTACCGGACATCGAGTGGAAAATCAAAAAAAAAAAAAAAAAAACTATAAAGTTAAAATTGTTTGTTCCTAATGGATTAATGGACTTCATTTCTCAAAGACTTTGGACATCAGGAGTCCATCCATTTCCACATCTGGAGCCCAACAAAGGGCATATATGAGATGATTTTCTAAGGACAAGAATATAAATTAACCAAAATGTAATGGATAATACATGATCAAAACTAGTGATCAGGTGAGTAGCTGAGGAAATTGAGCCAAAGTGAAAAGATAGACCAAAACTAGTGGAGTAGTTGCTGAGGAGGTTTAGGTCAAGTGAGAAGATAGTTGAGACCTTATTCTTCACATTAAGTGGTTCATGTCTCCACTCAGAAGGACAAATTAAACACAAAAGGCATCACAGCAAACATTGTATTTGGATAATCTCTACATCTGCTCTTGTCTGGACAAGAATAGATTTGTTTTATGTATCAATCCAAAATGAAGTTTGGCCTTTTCTAGTAGCTATACATTAGGCACTCTCCCTATATATTTTTCCCTTTCCTTTACCTGCCTAGTGTAATCTGCAACGTTAAAAATATCAGCACTTGAAAATGCAAAACCAAATATAGAGGACCCCACCATTTAAGCATAGCCATCATTAAGAACAAAGACCAACAACTCATGACATGATTTGATCATAGATTAAAAAAAAAAACAAGGCCGGCTCAACCTCATTAATTTAAAGATTCTCCTAGACATATATGTATATATATGGAATATTTGTTTCCTATGTAGTCAAACATCCATTTGATCTCCTTCTCCATAAAAAAAAAATGGAGTTCCTAAGCAAAACCATTAAACAATCAATGGAAAACACTGTAGAAGTAGTAATACAGTCACCATCTATGGTCTCAACTATCTTAGCCTTTGTAGCTGGTGTTTTGGTATACTTGTATGGACCTTACTGGCGTGTGAGAAAGGTACCAGGTCCTCCAGCTTTTCCCCTTGTAGGACACCTTCCTTTGATGGCTAAATATGGGCCTGATGTCTTCTCTGTCCTTGCCAAACAATATGGTCCTGTCTTCAGGTTTGCCTTCATTTCTTGATTATTTCACAAGGTATTTACACTCTAATTAATCATTGAATTCTACATGGTTTCTTTTGTTTGTTATTCTTAACCAGATTTCATATGGGTAGACAGCCACTAGTTATTGTAGCAGATGCTGAGCTATGCAGAGAAGTTGGTATAAAGAAATTCAAGGACATACCAAATAGAAGCATCCCATCTCCCATTGCAGCATCCCCTCTTCATCAGAAAGGCCTCTTTTTTACTAGGTAAAGTAGTTCAAATAGAGAGCATTTTGCATAATAATTGGTCAGTCTCTTCAAAAGATTTGATGAGGCTTATTCAAGGGGAGCCATGTCCCACCAAGCTAAAAAATAATAGTAATAAAAGTGCAGCCCAGTGCATAAAGCATTCCACTGTTCACGCAAGATCCGGGGAAGGGCCGACCCCAAGGAGTGTAATGTAGGCAGCCTACCTTGACGTAAGCATCAATGGCTGATTCTACAGCTCGAACCCTTAATCTATAGTTCATAATACGGAGACAACTTTACCGTTGCTATAAGGCTCCCTTATTTGATGATTCTAATTTTGCATAACGGAAAGTGTGATGTTCTACTAGAAGAAACCTAATGGTATGTTAACTACAGGGACTCAAGATGGTCAACAATGAGAAATACTATTCTGTCAGTCTACCAGCCATCATACCTAGCTAAGTTAGTGCCAATCATGCAATCGTTAATCGAGTCTTCAACTAAAAATCTCGATTCCGAGGAAGATCTCACATTCTCTGACTTATCCCTCAAGTTAGCAACAGATGTAATTGGACAAGCTGCTTTTGGTGTAGATTTTGGACTCTCCAAACCAATATCAGACAAAATGAACCATGAGCAAACTGATAGTGAAGTCCAAGAATTCATCAACCAGCACATTTACTCCACAACACAACTCAAAATGGACTTATCAGGTTCTGTTTCAATCATATTGGGATTGCTTGTTCCGATTCTTCAAGAGCCATTTCGCCAAATCCTCAAGAGAATTCCTGGCACTATGGATTGGAAAGTAGAACGAACAAACAAGAATTTAAGCAGGAGGTTAGATGAGATAGTGGCAAAGAGGATGGATGAAAAAGATCGTGGTTCAAAGGACTTCTTATCGCTTATACTGCAGGCAAGGGAGTCAGAGAAGTTAGCTAAGAATGTTTTCACCTCAGATTATATCAGTGCTGTAACTTATGAGCACTTACTTGCTGGTTCTGCAACAACATCGTTTACTTTGTCTTCTATTATCTATTTGGTTGCTGGCCATCCAGAGGTTGAGCAGAAGTTGCTTGGAGAGATAAATGCTTTTGGCCCTGATGACCAAATACCCACTGCCAATGATCTTCAGCAGAAATTCCCATATCTTGATCAGGTATTGCCAAAATTTGCTTAATCTTCTAATCAATTCTAAAAAAACTACAGGCAGAAAAACAACAAAGGAGAACATGTCGACAAAGCCAATCTCATTCTTGTAATTGTTTACAAACTTTTAGGTAATCAAAGAAGCAATGAGGTGTTACGTTGTCTCGCCCTTAGTTGCTAGAGAAACATCATCTGAAGTGGAGATTGGAGGCTATAAACTTCCTAAGGTTCATATCCATTTTCTCTATAGCGATTATCTTTTTTTTTTTAACTCTTCCATGACGTAGATTTACAGGTATAGGAGAGGGAAGGGATTGGTTCTACTTAAATCAATCTCGTGATTAGTATTTTAACATATTTTTTATAATTAAGCAGGGGACATGGGTTTGGTTGGCTCTTGGAGTTCTTGCTAAGGATTCAAAGAACTTCCCCCAACCAGAGAAGTTTAGACCAGAGAGGTTCGATCCAAATTGTGAAGAGGAAAAACAAAGACATCCTTATGCAAATATTCCATTTGGAATAGGGCCTCGAGCATGCATAGGACAGAAATTCTCCATACAAGAAATTAAACTCTCGCTGATTCATTTATATCGCAAGTACATTTTTCGACACTCTCCCCTAATGGAAAAGCCATTGGAACTTGAGTATGGTATAGTACTTAACTATAAGCATGGAGTCAAGGTTCAAGCCATCAAGCGTAAATGAAAGTTTCCAACATTAAGAGATGAGAAATGGCGAGAGCTCAATCTTGAACATCAAACCAAAATACAGATTTGTAATTTTCACTAGCTCAAATATAGCTTGGTTTCAAAAATAGAAATATTGCCTGTACCTCCATTTTATTACACACATTAAAAAGATGTTAATCATTGCTTCAATGTTTCTGGTTTTCATCAAATTTCATTCATCGTCGCACAGTCAAGATATGATCAACTTATCTCAGTAAATTTATGATAATAGAGGACATGATCTATATAATAACATACATACTACGAACGACAATCCACAAACTAAGTCCAAAGAAAATTAAACATACCCAACACCACCTTTTGAGTTTTTCTACAACAACAAGCTGTTGTAACCATTGCCATTTGCCTAGTCATTCTATGATTACTCAAAGACCGACACAATTCTCTTTGTCCCTTGGTCTAGAGAATTTATCCATTCGAGTAGGAAGACAAAGAGGCCTTGTCATATTGTCATAACCAGCACAACTCTTCGAATCATCATTACTGAGTAAGCCAGAGTTCTTAAGAAACTGGAACTCATCCATTGACTGTCTAAGGATTCTCTGATTTCTCTGCTTGGCCTTTGTTGACTCAGTTAGGCTCATGTAATTTGGTCGACTACTATTGCTGTCTTCAGTCCTATCTGATGCCAACATTGTGTTCCCAGATATTGGCGTTGTTGATGTGCAGAATGAAGAGGAAGCTGAACTTTCATCATATCTAAATTCAGAACTCGGGCTTGATGAAGAACGAGTAGCATGGCCTATCACCAACGGAGGTTTTGCTGATATCCTTTTGGTCATATTGTTCTTCTTTACTTTCACAGAGCAAGGTTCAGATGTCTTCAACTGATTTTCCTTAGCCTTTGGTGTGGTCTCCAAAGAATCGGTATAAGCTTGTTCCATCAATCTGTTTTCCCATGGCCGTGCTGCCATCCAACGTTCTAACCAACTCCATCCACAGTTACTCTTATCATAATCAAGATTTTTTAGAGATGGAACTGAGATAGTGGTTCTAGAATCAAAATTCTGGCTTGATTTCGACTGCTGCATTAAGTAAACCATCCAATCATTTACTACAGGTCAAAAAGATGTCAATTAGTCTGCTTTCTAAATGGTACAGTATTTACCTTTTGAGCTTGAGAGTATGCGAGTGCTCTTTCTCTTTTTAAGACTCCCTCTTGCCTCATCTGTATCTTTGTTTTAACCTCTTGTAGAGTCCCTTTAAGGTCACACCATCCTTCCTGGAAATTAAAAAAACGAAAAAATATGTTTAAGGAAATTTATAACCAGCAAAAAGGACAAGAAGGATAAGTAGTTTGTACCTCAGCTTCTTTCAAAGGATCAAGTTTGCCACGGTGTTCCTCTAGTATCTTCTGCACAGCTTGCCCCTCTATAGACATACGGACACGACGAGCTCTAACACGGGCTTGCACCCGAACCAGAGCTTGCATACACCTAAGAGTCACTGAAGCCTGCTTCCTTACTTGTCTGCCCCGGACAAGAGCCTGAAGCCTTACCAATCCTTTCAAGGCCCTTAATGCTCTTCTTGCCTACAATTGTCATTCAGAAATACCAAATCAAGATCAATTTGAATAAACACAACTAAAAGTCCCTTGTTTACAAACACACAAAGCAGATCAATCATATCATTTTTCAAGACAAGTGTCAATTTTTACAGCAGAGAGAATACTGTTCAAACAGATATTTCTGTAAACCATCAGAATTTGATGCATGTATTCTAGACTAGAAAACTACGTATTAAATAAAAGATGTCCTGCTGGGATATACAGCGTTTCTTATCCCAAGCTCACTATGCAAAAAAGATATGAGAGAAAATTCCTAAGTTTACTACTAGTTTAACTTAGCAAGTCTATATATCTTGATACATATGTTCTTCAAAGTAAAGTGCATTTCCCTCATTTCTCATCAGCATTTTGCTATAGTTAACTATAACCTCAGGACACCAATGAGTAATGCACTACTCCATTCTTAACAATGAATTAAGAGCTACTGAGCTTCCATGAGACTTTAACACAACTATTCAGGGAAAAGGCCATCATGAATCATGATTCTAAGCCGTCGAGGCGGAGCCAAGATTTGAAGGTCACAGATGCACTTTTTGATTCAACCAAAATTTGCTTTGCATACAGGGCACTCACTACTAATATATCATTATAACCTAAAGACATGTACATGTACACATGAAATTTTTTCCGAACTTTACGGACCCCTCTACCTATAGCATAGGTCCGCCCGTACCCAAGAGAAAGGATAAATACTTGACCAGCAGCTTTTGAGATATAATAGAACGTCAGGTTACACTAATCTTAAGCACAAAATAGAACAAGAAAGAAGGAATAAAAGAGAGTACAATTAGTGAATACCAAGAAACCACGAAAGGCAGTTTGGATCCTGATAGCAGCCCATTCTTCCCTCACTGCTTTAAAATCTTTAGGAGGAGCTCTAACCACAGTAGCTACAGCAGCTGAGTAAGCATCATTATTCACTGATGATGAATCTGACCCTTCTGACCCAACACCACCATTTCTGTGCTTAAATCCCTTCCACGTAGACCCTCCAATATCCACTGATGAACTCCTCCACAGCTTCCATTTCTTGCTCTTTCCACTCACCTTCTCCTAAAAAAAAAAAAAGAAAAAAACATGTATACATACAGTTAACTCTCTGTATTTCTAAAAAGATTGAATTTTTAGTGCAGATTTGAGCTTACATGATCTTCTTTTTCAGACTTCTTGAATCCTATCAAAGCTTTCACCCATTTTCCAGAAGCACCCATTTTTTTTTTTTCTTTAAAACCCAACTTCAGTTTCTGTTCAAGAAAACAAGCTATCCTTGTTTGCAGAAAGATAAAGAAATTTTTTAGACAACAAAGCTTTCAACTTTCGAGAAGTCAAAAACAAGTAGTACTACTTTTAAGTAAAAATACTTGTGTAGATATCAATGCAACAAAGAAACAAAAGAGAGTTAAAGCAGAAAGAGAAAGTTCTTGTTAACTACACAAAACTAATGCTTCACTTTGAAGGGAAAAGAATTTAACACAGACTCAGACTATTAATGAGGTAAAAATGACTTTTTTTTTCTTTTCCAAATGACTTGAAAACTGAAAAAGATTGTAAATTTAATGGGTTTTTTTTAGATATGGGGTAGTGGGTGTAATTGGGCTGGTGGGTAACCGAGGTTTATGCTGCTTGACTACATTGTGCAAAGAGCCGTTGGGTTTTGAAATTCAAAAAATTAACAGAACAATAGGACACGACCAGAATTGTGTTTCTGTTACATTTTCCCGCTTTGGCACGTGGGAACAAAAAATTGACACTGTTTTTATTTGAATTTACAAGAACCAGGGGCTGTGACGGAGGAGCCAGGAATTTCATTAAGTAGTTCAAAAATATAAAAATACAAAGAAAATTCAATATTTACTCTATATATGAAAATATAATTTTGACCTAGTATATATTGTAATTTTCCGATGTAAAGGATTTGAATTCCCCTTTGCTCCGCCCATGAGGGGCGGAATTTATGCATACGGGTTCGGCAAAATTAAATAATTTGAGCTTAAATCTTGCTAAATATCTTCTCTTCTGTTTCAAAAAAATTGGCAGTATTTTCTTATTAGTCTATTCCAAAAAGATTGATATCTTTCAATATTTTCTTAATAGAAAGTATTTTTAGCCACACAAATGTTATTGTTTATTTAAGGCCACATATCTTAAAAGTCTTTCCTTCTTTATTAAAGTTTGTACTAAGTCAAACTAAGATATTTTTTTTAAAACGCAAACTAATCTGTCTTTTCTAAAATTTAAAATTCACAAACACAAAATCCTTTTTGGTCCATTTCAAAAAGAATAATCATTTTTCTAAATTTAAAAATAATTTTGCTTAAACTTCCAATTCTACTCTTAATGGGAAACTTTTATAACCACACAAATACTCTGGACCCTATTTTAACTTGTTTAGGACCATAAATTTTAAAAAATTTATCTTTTCTTAATCTTCATGCTCAGTCAAACAAGCTCACATAAATTGAAACGGAGGAGGTAATTTTGTTAATCGACAAGAATGGAACCCAAGTAGTTTTGGATTTGACCCTAAAAAGGCACGACCCGTTTTATGAAAAGACTCAAATAACACCACAACACAACCAGACAAAGAATCTAAAAAGTCAGTGCTCTTAAGATATCTCTTTCTCTCTTTTCTGTTTTGGTGTACAAACAAACAATACTACAAACATTTACGAACGACCTTTTTTTTCAAAAAAGAAATATAGGTAAAAGGGTAATGTAATACTCCTTTCGGTCCAAAATAAGTGATTTTTTAAGATTTTAAGAATGAATTAGTTATATTTTTCTTACATTGCCCTTGGAATAAATAGTGTCGGAATATGTGTTAGGAGTATTTATGTGAGATAGTAAAGATTAATATAGTTAATTTCATTTCTAATTAATATTAAAAGATGAATTTTTTAATCTGTATAAAAATATCTAAAAAATTACTTATTTTGAACGGAATGGAGTATGAAAAGACAGAATGGTATTGCATTGGATCCCATCTGGTACTGTCCTCTGTTCTGTCTTTTGGGTTTTTGGATCAACAGTCATAGGATTCAAATTCAAGTGCCCAATTATTGGGTTTTATTTCTTCAAATTTGCCCTCCTATATTTTCTTTTCATAAATTTATGATAATATAAGTCACTGTCCTAATTAATGATTCATAGTTCGAATTTGAAGGGTCAAATATTTTAATTTTGATTATGAATTCGGACATAGAACTTTTATGTATTTTGAAATAAAATTTACATACTTAAAAATTACATAAAAAGTATTATAGGTCATACGTAATAATTAAAAATTAAAAATATTTAAAAAATATATGAAAAATAAGTCAATGAAAAACTCATGCGACCCTTAAAATTGGAACACTTCACATAAAATTGAGACGTATGGAGTATGTAGTTAGTAGCCTCCTATCACAAAAACAAATAACTTAGAGTATGAAATACAAGGATCAACACGCCTAATTTATTTTTATATGAATTTGGACAAATAATAAACTAATTTATATATATATATATATATATATATATATATATATATATATAATTATTTTTTTAAAATAAAATTTACAAATTCAAAAACTATATGACTTGTACTACAGATAAGAAATTTCAAAGTTAAATACTTAAGAAAAGCTAATTAACAAAGTGTTAATCAGGAAAAAGAGTTTGACTCGTTAAATAGTACTTTTTTAGTTTTACTTTATGTGACATAATTTGAACATATATATGGAGTTTAAGAGAAAAAAATGAATATTTTTTAAACTTGTGGCATAAATATGTCAGATTATTTGTGTGGCTATAAAACTTTTGAAACTTCTGTGTTTAACATGATTTGTGTGATTGTTAAAATTTATGATTAACGGTAAAATGAAAAAGTTCAAAATTAATTGTTTTCAAATGTAAACTATATAACTCTTTTTAGAACAGACTAAATAAAAGTGTATCAAATAAATCGTTTCATACTTTTTGGGAGAAACTAATCCTAAGCTTGTAGTTATTGCTATCAGTGTTTTAAAAGGCTTTATTGAGACTTGTCTCGGGACTCGCTCGGGGAAGGTCACTATCAAAACCGCCATGAGGCTCACATGTAGGCCTTAGCTCTACGAGGGGTATGCCTCAAGCGCCCGACTGTGCTCTCCATGCTCGAGCTCGGATTACAGTTCTTTGTAAATCATGCATCGAATTCCCTAATTAGCACTGTAGACCGTTAAAATTCTTTAAAAATAAATTATTGAAGTTCTACTTCATATGTAGAAATATGAAGATTGAGAGAAACTCCTAATAAGGAGACATACTACTGCATATTTACTAATTGAGAACATCTTATAATAAATATCATTTGAATATTTTTTTCTGAATGAGTAGCCAAAATTTACATTTTTACTTACTATAAAGTCTTCATATCTTCAAAATTTTCAGATTTACTATTTTGCTATTTGATACTCGTAAAGATTAATATTTTGAATTACAGTACTAATGAAGTTTATTACTATTAATTTTTAGAGAGGTAACTGGTGTAGTTTGATAATATATTCGTAAGAAATTATAATCTTTAATTGTTTGAAAGATAAGACGTTGTAGTTGATCATTTTTATCTTATAGTAACTTTACACTATTTTATTGTTATATTTATAAAAAAAATACTAGATATTTTATTTTTATGAGCTTTAATAATCCTTTTTAATTTTCTAAAACATTTAAAGTGATTATATATATTTTTTATGGTTATTGTACTGCTTTATTAATTTATAAAATTAATATATTTGAAAATCAATGGAGCTTAGTCCCGTGTCTCGGACATACCGTCTTGCACATATTAAGTAAAATGTACCGCCTCACATTTTAGAGCACCGATTGCTGCAGACGACCATGAATACAATATTGCTTCACACATATTGACTTAAAGTCTTTAACTAGATTCACCTTTACTTAAATTGGCTAACCATTTTACATGTCTATGGTGCTATAGCTGTTGTCTAGAAAGGAGAAGTCAATGTGTACAACATTTAGCTGTGAACCCAACCCTAGTTGATATAGAGGTCATACTAATTAATGCAATTTCCATAAGCACAAACAATTCAAGTCTTGAACATAATTGACTAATAATTCGCGGCTTAGTACTACATGAGTCACATGCAGTCTTCAATAAATGCTCTTTTCAGAAGCATTTGCTGAACCTTTCAACTGATTGTACCTATGAATGCGTTGGTGGCTTATTTTAGAATGCGTTGGTGGCTTTGGTTCGAACGGTCACACGAAAAAATGAACTTGAATTGTTGGGGTTAATTACCAGGTTGGGATAGATAAAGATATATTATAAGTTGAGATATCTCATGATATTAATTAGTTATTACAATTTCTATATGGGATAAGCTAATTCCACTTTTAATTCAAAATGCTTCACGAGACTAATTAATACCCATAATTAAATGTAAGATAAAATAGTTCTGCATTTCATTCCGGAATTACTATCCCTTATTACACCAACCAAACGCCCCTAAGATTAAAGAGTAGAAATCAATAGAAAAAACATGATCGTATAAGAAAATGGGACGCCTTATGTTGAGAAAAAAGGTCGATTTGCCCTACGTGCAACCAGAAAATATATGCTTTGAAAAGATTGATCGACTAATTTCTTGGACAAAATTCTTTTAAAATTATTTAATTAATTAATTTAATTAATTAATCCGGAATGACCCGCCTGTTCAAAACAGGTAAAAATTGCGCGGGGCACCCTATTTGGTTGCCCCCATTTAACCTATACCCGCTTTTTTAAAAACTTTTAACTTGTACCCACTTTTTAAATAACTTCAGCTCCCCTTTCCCTCGTTGAGCTGAAGTTCACCAGTTAAGCTGAAGTTCGCCAGTTATAAAGACAAAACTTCAGCATACGGGGCTGAAGTTTTGTCTTTGTAACTGGGAACTTCAGCCCTATGCTGAAGTTCTGTCTTTGTAACTGGGGAACTTCAGCCCCGTATGCTGAAGTTGTTGTCTTTATAACTTGGGAACTTCACCCCCGTATGCTGAAGTTCCCCATTTACAAAAGACAAAACTTCAGCTCTAGAGCTGAAGTTCCCCAGTGTAACTGGGGGAACTTCAGCCCGTATGCTGAAGTTTTTGTCTTTATAACTGGGGAACTTCAGCATGAAGTTCCCCATTTACAAAGAAAAAAACTTCAGCTCTAGAGCTGAAGTTCGCAAGCTACTTCAGGCTCGTCTACTAGAATGCTGAAGTTTTGCGTGATTGCATTTGCTACTTCAGCCCCGCATGCTGAAGTTATGCGCAAAAGCGGGTACAGATGCAATTTTTTTTACAAAGCGGGTATAAGTTAAAACGTGACACAAAAAGTTGGTACGGATGCAAAAGCCCCTCAAAACAGCTATGGTTGTTCTGTATCCCAGAATTTTTACTTACTAAATATTTTGATCTTCTTCTTCTTCTTCTGCACAAAATATTCCAGTGTGTTTTACAGCCTTCAAGTGGTTCGTCGTTCACCCGCGTCTTTGGTACCAACACTTCGGTGAGTTAAATTGTTCTATCCTGGGAGGATATATTCCAACACCTCGGGTACTTGAGGGGAATAATTTCCTTAAGGACACACTGTGTATTCAATGGGCTCGATTTATTCTTATATTATTTTTCCATAGACTGGCGCGCCCTCGCTCAGCACGCGCTAGTGGTCGCGCTAGTCAGGTTTCTCACTGTACCTGGTAAATTTCACTAGCTGGGTCGCGCTAATCCGCGCTAGAGAGGTTTCGCACTATTTCTGTATTTATAGAAAATTTATTATTTTTATTTTACAGCAATACAGGTTACTAACAATCTTAAGGAAATTAAATTTTTATTATATTATGTATTCTGTTTGTGGAGATTAAAAACCTTTGTGTTTTCTACTCCGTCTGAATTTTACTATTCTGATTTGAAGATATAAAAACTTCATCAGAATTTTGAAATTCAGAAAACGATTTGAAGAACATAAAAACTTCATCGTTTTCTGTGAAACAGTATATAAAAACTTCGGTTTTTATTTATTATACATACTGTTTATTGTTGATTACAGTATTGTTTATTGTTCTAGTTTTGCCATTGATTGAACTCTTCTGTTGTTGACAGTGAGAAATGGCAATTGATAACGGAAATTCTTCTGCGGCTGTTGCGGCAACGACGATAGCCTCGTCGAGCCGGACTGATGTTCCCCCGGCAGAAAAATCAGGGAAATTTTCTGGAGCCAACTTCAAAGGATGGCAGCAAAGGGTGTTCTTCTAGCTTACCACACTTGGTATGCAGAAATTCACTAGTGAAGAGCCTCCAGTGCCTGCTGCGGACATGCCGGACAATGAAAAGTTTATGATTGTTGAGGCGTGGAAGCAGGCAGATTTTCTTTGCAAAGGCTATATTTTAAGAGCTTTAGAGGATGACTTGTAAAATGTGTATAGTGCGATAAATACTTCGAAAGAATTATGGGACGCACTTGAGAAGAAGTACAAGACAGAAGATGCATGCTTGAAGAAGTTCGTGGTTGCCAAGTTTCTAGACTATAAAATGATAGACAGCAAAACTGTGGGAACCCAAGTTCAGGAACTTCAACTTATTTTTCATGACCTTATTGCTGAAGGTATGGTCGTGAATGAAGCATTTCAAGTGGCTGCAATGATTGAAAAGTTGCCTCCTTCATGGAGAGATTTCAAGAACTATCTCAAGCACAAGCGCAAAGAAATGAAGATGGAAGATCTTGTGAAGTATCAAGATTGAGGAAGACAACAAAATAACCGAGAAGAAGTCTCGTGGAAATTCAACGATCATGGGAGCTAATATCGTTGAAGAAACTGCTCAAAAAGTAAGAAGAGGAAGAGATCTTCTAGACAGACTAAGGAGCAGAACAAAAAGAAATTAACGGCAACTGCCACAATTGTGGAAGAGTTGGTCACAAAGCCCCTGATTGTCGTTTCCCGAGAAAGGATAAGAAGAAGGGACAGGCCACCATAGTGGAGAAGAATGATGACATTGATGATCGTTATGCAATGCTTTCGGAATGTAACTTAGTTGGAAATCCGAAGGAGTTGTGGATTGACTCTGGAGCCACTCGACATGTTTGTGCTGTCAAAGAAGCATTTGTGACTTACTCTACTGCTGGTCCCGAAGAAGAGATTTCTATGGGAAATAATAACTCAACAGCCAAGATTGAAGGTTATGGGAAGATTTTCCTAAAGATGACTTCCGGCAAGGTGTTACCGCTCAACAACGTTCTTCATGTTCCTACTATTAGGAAGAATTTAGTTTCTACTTCTTTACTAGTGAAGAATGGATTCAAATGTGTATTTCTTTCTGATAAAGTTGTTGTAAGCAAGAATGAAATGTACGTTGGAAAAGGCTACCTCACGGAGGGCCTTTTCAAACTCAATGTAATGGTTGTTGATACTATGAATAAAATTTCAGCTTCTTCTTATTTGTTGGAGTCAAATGATTTATGGCATATTCGTTTAGGACATGTCAATTATAAAACCTTGCGGAAGTTAATTAATGTAGAAGTATTGCCTAAATTCGAGTGTAATAAATCGAAATTTTAAATATGTGTTTAATCTAAGTTTGTAAAACATCCTTATAAGTCTGTTGAAAGGAATTCAAATCCTTTAGACTTAATTCATACTGACATTTGCGATATGAAATTGACACCATCTCGATGTGGGAAAAACTATTTTATTACTTTTATTGACGATTGCACTCGATATTGTTATGTTTATTTGCTTAATAGTAAGGATGAAGCAATTGAAGCATTTAAGCAATACAAGAATGAAGTAGAGAATCAATTGAATAAAAAGATCAAAATGATTAGAAGTGATAGAGGTGGAGAATATGAATCTCCGTTTGCAGAAATATGTTCGGAATATGGAATTATCCATCAAACTACTGCACCTTACACCACTTCAATCCAACGGAATTGCGGAAAGGAAAAATCGGATATTAAAAGAAATGATGAATTCTTCATTAATAAGTTTTGGATTACCGCAGAGTTTGTGGGGGGAAGCTATCCATAAATCTAACCGAATACTCAACAGAGTANTTTTCATTGGATATGCTACAAACAGTAAAGCATGCCGATTTTTGGTCCATAAATCCGATAATCCCGAGATTCATGTTAATACGATAATGGAATCAGATAATGCTGAATTCTTTGAAAGCATTTATCCGTATAAAACTGAATGCGAGTTGTTAAGTGAAAGACCTGAACGACCTCGGGAAGAACCAAAGGAAAATACTCTAAGTGTAGTCCAAGGCGTAGCTAACGTCAAAGAACATCTACTTCCTTTATACCAGATTTTGTGACATTCTTTCTTGAAAATGATCCTCAAACTTTTAAAGCAGCTATGCCGTCTTCTGATTCAGCATTTTGAAAAGAGGCAGTCAATAGTGAGATTCAATCAATTTTGGATAACCATACATGGGAATTGGTTGATCTTCCTCCTGGAAATAATCCTTTAGGTTTGAAATGGATCTTTAAACGGAAAATGAAAGCTGATGGCACTATTGACAAATATAAGGCAAGACTTTTTGTCAAAGGTTATAGACAAAAGGAAGGCCTTCATTACTTTGACACTTACTCGCCAGTAACGAGGATAACATCTATTAGGATGTTAGTGTCATTAGAGGCCGTGTATGGTCTTGAAATCCATCAAATGGGTGTTAAAACAGCTTTCTTAAATGGAGAATTGGAGGAAGAGATTTACATGGAACAACCTGAGGGTTTTGTGGTTCCTGGTAAAGAAAAGAAAGTGTGCAAACTTGTTAAGTCGCTTTATGGACTTAAACAAGCACCCAAACAATGGCATGCCAAATTTGACCAAACAATGTTGGCAAGTGGGTTTAAAATCAACGAGTGCGACAAATGTGTTTACATTAAAAACACTTCAGGTCATGAAGTCATTGTTTGTTTATATGTTAATGACATGTTGATAATGCGCAAACGTATGGCATATATAAATGCTACAAAATGCATGTTGGCTAGCAAATTCGACATGAAAGACTTAGGAGTTTCTGATGTGATCTTAGGAATCAGAATTCACAAACCTCCACAAGGTCTAGCATTATCACAGTCTCACTACATTGAAAAAGTACTTGAAAATTTCAAGTATTTGGATTTCAAAATTGCCAAGACTCCAATTGACGTGAGTTATGCACTTCAAAAGAATGAAGGTGAAAGTGACTCACAACTGGACTATGCTAGAGTATTGGGAAGTTTGATGTATATCATGAATTGTACGCGACCAGATATAGCATGTGCTATTAGCAAACTGAGTTGATTTACAAGTAATCCCAATCACATACAGTGGATGGCAATGAAACGAGTTTTGGGGTATAGTGATGCAAATTGGATCACCGGATCATCTGAAGTTAAATCCACGAGTGGATATGTTTTCACAATTGGGGGTGGAGCAGTGTCTTGGAAATCATCCAAACAAACGTGCATCACCCGTTCTACAATGGAATTTTAATTCATAGCTTTAGATAAGGCCGGTGAAAAAGCTGAATGGCTCCGGAATTTCTTGGAAGATATTCCATTTTAGCCCAAACCTTTGGCACCTATTTGTGTACATTGTGATAGTCAAGCGGCAATAGGCAGGGCAGGGAGCATTATGTATAACAAAAAATCTCGTCATATACAACGGAGACATAATACCGTTAGACAACTCTAGTGGTGTTATCACAATTGACTACGTAAAGTCAAGAGATAACGTATCGGATCCACCTACAAAAGGCCTACTATAGAGGCAGTTGAAAGATCATCAAAGGGAATGGGGTTAAGGCCTAGGACACATCATCATGGCCGTAACTCTACCTAGCAGACTGGAGATCCCAGGAGCTAGGTTCAAATAGATCAAACAAAGTTATGAATGACGGTTCAATATTGTCAAATAACTCAACCCATTCTCGTGATGAAGACAATGTTCAGAAATAAAGGTAAAGCATTAAGGCTTTTTGATGAGTCAATAAAGCTTAAAGCTTTTTAATGATGTGCTAAGTCTGGCAGGATATGACCAGATAGTGTGTCTTTAGGATTACACGTTTAGGAATCACCTATGTGAGTGTGAAGTGTAAGCCGTTTCAAGGGGAATAACAGTAAAGGCCCATTCTCTAAGCACTCATGAAACTAGGCGGTGTTCATGGCTGAAAGGAACACAACCGTTAGAACCATAGATGGTTAAGGATTGATTGTGTGACTTATGTTGTCTAGGTATACAACAAATGATGGTTCAAAGATATTAAATCTACCGATTGACCAAGTATATCCGATATAAGTTCACTACGAAAAGTTCAAAGGGAAACCTACTTATCCAGATGCAAATAATTCTTGCATGTAAAACACACACACGTTCGTGCATTCCTTTATTTTATAACCATACCCCATTCATGAGGGGGATTTTTGGTCTTTAAGCTTAGTGTAGCTTAATTTTAAGCTTAGTCTCGCTTATTTTTAAGTTTGGAGTAGCTTAAAGAGAGTAAATGGAAAATGGTGGGAAAAAGAAATTGAGGGAAGTGAAATTTTGAATTAGTGCACTTTGTCCCTCATTGGAAGAAGGAAAGAAAATCTATGTGTATATATAGAGAAGCTCTTCTTCTAGCTCCTAAAGAGTTGTGAAGAAGGCAAGCATCGCGCCGTCGTCGTCGTCGTCGTCGTCGTCGTCGTCGCTCGCTCGGTTCGGCTCGACTTCGACTTCGGCTTCGGACTCGGATTCGGATTCGGATTTGGATTTGGATTTGGATTTTGTCAAAGATCGATTGATTGATTAATCTTTTAGGAAAAAATTATTTTAAATTATTTAATTAATTAATGGAAAAGTTTCAAATCGGAAATGACCTGCAACCCGGTCCGATCCGATCCATTTTCTTTCCCGAATTATTTTAAATCCATTTTTAAATTTCTCGCAATATTCATACCTGTTCGAAACAGCTATGGCTATTCTGAAAGGAATCACACCTGTTCCAACAGCTATGGCTGTTCTGAAAGGTTGCAAAACCTTTTAAGAAACAGTTCGAAATTGGCTATAAATATACCTTGAATCCCAGAATTTTTACTGACTAAATTTTCTGATCCTTTTCTTTTTCTTCTGCACAAAATATTCCAGTGTGTTTTACAGCCTTCGAGTGGTTCGTTGATCAACTGCGTTTTTGGTACCAACACTCCAGTTAGTTAAATCGTTCTATCCTGGGAGGATATATCCCAACACCTCGGGTACTTGAGGGGAATAATTTCCTTAAGGACACACTGTGTATTCAGTGGGCTCGGTTTATTCTTATATTATTTTTTCACAGAAAAAACTAAGGGCGCCTGGACTAGCGCGCCGGCGCTCAGCATGCACTAGTGGTCGTGCTAGTCAGGTTTCTCACTGTCCCTAGTATATTTCACTAGTGCGGCCACGCTAATCCCACGCTAGAACCCGCGGTAGTGAAGTTTCTTACTGTTTCTGTATTTTTCAGAAATTATTATTGTTTATTTTACAGCAATACAAATTAATAACAATTCGGTGAACCACTTAATATTTATTTAGAAAATAATGCAACAAAGTAGAAAAGAGGGGAGATGGTTTCAGAGTTTCCATCTTTAAAAAATGAGGTCAAGCCTCTAAATTTATAGACAATGAAAGGGTGAGATGAAGAGGTGCAATCCAAGAGGTACCTCTTCCATTTCCCATTCACACCCCTTAATAAAAATGCAACAATCCCCCACATGAATGAGGAATGGACATATGTGGAAAAACATGCATGAAAATACTTGTGTTATTTGCAATTAAGGATTAATCGCATCTGGATAAGTATGTTTCCCTTTGAACTTTCCGTAGTGAACTTATGTCGGATATACTCGGTCAATCGGTAGATTTGATATCTTTGAATTGTCAAACTTTTGTGTATACCTAGACAACCATAAGACACACAATCAATCCTTAACCGTCTTTGGTTCTCACGGTTGTGTTCGTTTCAGCCATGAACACCGCCTGATTTCATGAGTGCTTAGAGAATGGGCCTTTACTATCATTCCCCTTAAAGTGACTTACACTTCACACTCACGTAGGTGATTTATAAATGTGTAATCCTATAGACACACTATCTGGTCATATCCTGCCAGACTTAGCAAATCATTAAAAAGCTTTAAGCTTTATTGACTCATCAAAAAATCTTAATGCTTTACCTTGATTTCTGAACATTGTCTAAATCACGAGAATGGGTTGATTTATTTGAAAATGTTGAACCGTCATTCATAACTTTGTTTGATCTCTTTGAACCTAGCTCTTGGGATCTCCAGTCTACTAGGTAGAGTTACCGCCATGATGACTTGTCCTAGGCCTTAGCCTCATTCCCTTAGATGATCTTTCAACTGCCTCTCTAGATAGGCCTTTTGTAAGTGGATCCGACACGTTATCTCTTGACTTTACGTAGTCAATCGCGATAATAGCACTAGAGAGTAGTTGTCTAACGGTATTTTGTCTTCGTCGATTGTGACGAGATTTTCCGTTGTACATAACGCTCCCTGCCCTGCCTATTGCCGCTTGACTATCATAATGTATACATATAGGTGTCAAAGGTTTAGGCCAAAATGGAATATCTTCCAAGAAATTTCGAAGACATTCAGCTTCTTCACCAACTTTGTCTAAGGATATAAACTCAGCCTCCATTTGTAGAGCGGTCAATGCACATTTGTTTGGATGAATTCCAAGACATCGCTCCTCCACCGACTGTTTAGAATCGGTTGAACCGATGATCTAATTTGTATTATTATACCCCTTATTATTGCGGGATACTTATTGTACTGCAAAGCATAATTTTGAGTACATTTCAAGACTCGTTTCATTGTCATGAAAGTTCAATGCGAACTTCCTTATGTCGTAGACTAATGCGTCTCGACTTTCTATTGCATATCAGATTATTGACTACACTTAATGTAACAATAATATATTATAACAACAGCTGGAATGATTGACATCAATTGTGTCCACAACCTTTTAATATATAACACATTTATCAATCACTCCGCCATTTTCAAGCATTTGTATGTTATTTATTCATACGACTATATGTTATGCAAATTATAGCACTTTTATTCATGAAATAAATCCAACTTACAAAGGATTTTGGTCATGTTTATCGGTTGGTTCACCTCATTATAGACCAACCTATTAATATATTCGTTCATGAACGGTCATGTTTATACAAAACATGTAAACGTACTTTGCATGAAAAGTCACAGCCTTCCAGGTGACACCCTTTCATAAAAGAGTTAAACATTATAAATTCTCAAGAAAGAACAAATCATTTCTGGAAAAGCACATAAACAACTTTCGAATTTGTAGTTTCATCACTAGTCATCACTAAGACTGTACAAGTAATGAATTCACCGACTATCATATCAATATCCATTAAGGATTGGTGGAGTTCAAAAATTATATAATTTAGACATTACGTCTAACATTCGTTTGTGTCATGCATAAGCTAAACCCCTCACGTTTTAAATATTTCATCAACATATCATCCACATATAATCAAATAATGACTATATGATTTGGAGTATTCTTAACGTAAACATATTTGTTTATACTCGTTAATTTTCAAACCATTTGACAAAATATTATTTGGTCAAATCTCGCATGTCATTATTTGGGTGCTTATTTTAGTCCATAAAGAGACTTAGCACGTCTGCACACCTTCTTGTATTTTTTAGAAACCACAAACCCTAAGGTTGTTCCATGTAAATCTCTTCCTCCAATTCTCCATTTAAGAAAGCTGTTTTAACATCCATTTGATGGACATACACGGCCACTAATGCCACTAGCATCCTAATAGATGTTATCCTCGTTACTGGCGAGTAAGTGTCAAATTAATCAAGGCCTTCTTTTTGTCTATAACCTTTGACAACAAGTCTTGCCTTATATTTGTCAATAGTGCCATCAGCTTTCATTTTCCGTTTAAAGATCCATTTCGAACCTAAAGGCTTATTTCCAGGAGGAAGATCAATCAATTCCCATGTATGGTTATCCAAAATTGATTGAATATCACTATTGATCGCCTCTTCCCAAAACGCCGAATCAAAAGACGACATAGCTGATTTAAAAGTTTGAGGTTCATTTTCCAGCAAGAATGTCACAAAACCTGGTCCAAAGGAAGTAGATGTTCTTTGACGTTTGATACACCTTGGATCTTCTACACTTGGAGTATTTTCCTTTGGTTCTTCCCGAGGTCGTTTAGGTCTTTCACTTAACGACTCGCATTCAGTTTTATACGGATAAATGCTTTCAAAGAATTCAACATTATCTGATTCCAATACCGTATTAACATGAATCTCGGGATTATCGGATTTATGGACCAAAAACCGACATGCTTTACTGTTTGTAGCATATCCAATGAAAACGCAATCTACTATTTTTGGTCCGATTTTAACCCTTTTAGGTAAAGGAACTTGTACCTTTGCTAGACACCCCCACACTTTGAAATATTTCAAGTTAGGTTTTCTTCCTTTCCATTTTTCATATGGAATAGATTGCGTTTTGCTGTGGGGTAATCTGTTGAGTATGCGGTTATCTGTAAGGATAGCTTCCCCCTACAAACTCTACGGTAATCCGGAACTTATTAGTAAAGAATTCATTATTTTCTTTAATATCCGATTTTTTCTTTCCGCAATTCTGTTGGATTGAGGTGTGTAAGGTGCAGTAGTTTGATGGATAACTCCATATTCCGAACATATTTCTGCAAACAGAGATTCATATTCTCCACCTCTATCACTTCTAATCATTTTGAAATCTTCAAATGGATGTTAAAACAACTTTATTAAATGGAGAATTGGAGGAAGAGATTTACAGGAACAACCTGAGGGTTTTGTGGTTCCTGGTAAAGAAAAGAAAGTGTGCAAACTTGTTAAGTCGCTTTATGGACTTAAACAAGCACCCAAACAATGGCATGCCAAATTTGATCAAACAATGTTGGCAAGTGGGTTTAAAATCAACGAGTGCGATAAATGTGTTTACATTAAAAATACTTCAGGTCATGAAGTCATTGCNTTATCACAGTCTCACTACATTGAAAAAGTACTTGACAAGTTCAAGTATTTGGATTTCAAAATTGCCAAGACTCCAATTGACGTGAGTTATGCACTTCAAAAGAATGAAGGTGAAAGTGACTCACAACTGGACTATGCTAGAGTATTGGGAAGTTTGATGTATATCATGAGTTGTACGCGACCAGATATAGCATGTGCTATTAGCAAACTGAGTCGATTTACAAATAATCTCAATCACATACATTGGATGGCAATGAAACGAGTTTTGGGGTATCTGAAACATACCCAAAACTATGCTTTGCATTATAACAAATATCTCTCCATGATCGAGGGATATAGTGATGCAAATTGGATCACCGGATGAAGTTAAATCCACGAGTGGATATGTTTTCGCAATTGGGGGATGGAGCAGTGTCTTGGAAATCATCCAAATAAACGTGTATCGCCCGTTCTACAATGGAATCTGAATTCATAGCTTTAGATAAGGCTGGTAAAGAAGCTGAATGGATCCGGAATTTGTTGGAAGATATTCCATTTTGGCCCAAACCTTTGGAACCTATTTTTATACATTGTGATAGTTAAGCGGCAATAGGCAGGGCAGGCAGCGTTATGTATAACGGAAAATCTCGTCATACACGACGGAGACATAATACCGCTAGACAACTACTCTCTAGTGGTGTTATCACAATTGACTACGTAAAGTCAAGAGATAACGTATCAGATCCACTTACAAAAGGCCTATCTAGAGAGGCAGTTGAAAGATCATCAAAGGGAATGGGGTTAAGGCCTAGGACACGTCATCATGGCGGTAACTCTACCTAGCAGACTGGAGATACCAAGAGCTAGGTTCAAAGAGATCAAATAAAGTTATGAATGACGGTTCAACATTGTCAAATAA
>MDKI01062486.1:0-10441 GCA_005239505.1 Nicotiana paniculata | reverse complement strand
CTTCAATTCCTATATTACTTGTCGACCACGTACACTTGCGTGTGCATTGGGAATCAACCAACAGAATTCCCTCGATCCACTCATTGAGCCGAGGGATAGCGTTTGGGACTCAAGAGACGACTGCACCACCACAAGTACCAGTGAGAAAAAAAGGATATAAACGTAAAATTGGCATTCAAAAGGAAACTGTACTTATGATATGCATTTCACTTATCAGGTAACGACATGAACTCGGGGGGAATCAAGTTTTTGATCTTCATCCGAACGAAGCGTCCCTTCCAGCCTCGGTCTTGGTCCTCATCGATACTCTAGAATGGAGCTTTGCTGACCCAGCGTGTGAGCTTTATTTGTCCCCCTAAAAAATTCGGCGACTGTATAGGCGGAGTAGGTGATTGATGGTGAACCGACGGTATTCGTTCTTGTTCACGAAGTAACGATGGAGGATCACGATCCTCCACAGCGACGGGTGGATCTGACCGAGGCATACTCCATACCTCTTTCAGAAGTCCAAGACAACCAGGTCCACCGGGCCCAATATGAAAGAATAAGTGTAAACACTTAGATACCCCTCCACATGGGTAGTGATGGCGTCCTTAGTCCCGGGTAATAATCGTCCTTACCCTCCCAGTTGCAATCCCCCCGGACCAGGGGAGAGACGTCTTCAGTAATGGAGCATATATACCTTGATACTCCTTCACCCTGGACCTACACCCATGAGGGATTTTCGAATTTAATGTCATCTTCAACTGAGTAGAGAAGCCCCTGGGGATGAACATTTTTAAGGGAGGATCCGGAGCTGGTTCATCAGTAGTTGTTCCAGGAGCAGACGTCTCGAGGAAGACTATATCAAGAGTGACCTCATTGATTTCAGCGGTCGCTTGGGAAGAAGAAGAAACACTTGTTGAGGAACAAATTTGGATATTTTATCCATTGTTATCTGAAAAATCTTGAAAGGTCTAAGAAAAGGTTTTGAAAAATGAAGAGTCAAGTGTGATGATTTGGGTAAAGACTAGGTTAAAATTCGGAAATTACTGAGCAATTTTAAAGAACGGAGGTAAAGATATGGAAGTCCGAAGAAGGTGAGTAACAACTTTAAGAATCGAAGGTAGAAGATTGGTCAAAGAGTGAAAAATAAACGAAGAATGAAAACTTTTATAGAGGTTTCGTGATGCTTCACATTCCGAGGTGATATGTCGATGGATGACACGTGTTCAAAGCCAGAACAACATGACTGAGGGGTTGTTTTGGCTTCTTTGTCGTTTCTGTTGCGGCGTATTTAAGAAGGATATGAAAAGCATCTGTCGTTTCTCATTGTTTCGGTTAACCTCCTCTCTAAGAAACGAGGAGACTATCTGTATATGGGTAAAATTGGGCCTGTTGAACATCTTCGGTAAGACAAACGGGACTGAAACGTGATCATAAGGGATCAGAGTCTGGGCGAAAAACCTCTTGCATCGGGGATTGAGCAAAACATCCACCCTCCAAAGCATCGGGGCCACATCTCTCGGGTCCATTTTGAATCCTCAACTTCAGAGAGCATTACCAAACGGTCGAACACGGCTAACAAAGAGACGTGAAATCCGTGCCCAACCAGATATCACGGCGTAAATCTCGGTCCATATCAACAGTGAATCAGTGATTAGCATAAAGAAAGATTTTTATCCTATTTAAGAATTGTATTTAGGGTGAAACTCCCCTACTATATAAAGGGGAAATTAACTATTCATTAGGGACATTGTAACATGCATATTAAGGAAATTTATTTCAATTCTCTTTGTTGCTCAAGAGATGCAAGCCGAGATGGATAGGAAGTTGGAAGAAGAATGTGAGCAAATGGCTGCTCAGTTGCAAAGAAATATGGAACTTGAGTTGCAAAGGAAGTTGGCAGAGGAGCGTGAACACGCAAATGCAGAAGTAGACAAGAAGATCCATCTAGAAGTGGACAAGAGGATGCATGGATAATTTGCTAGTTTCATGACCAGAATGCAACAACAGGTACTTGCTCCGTTGCTTCTTAACAATTCTTCTTCCTTCTCGGCATTTCTTCTTCGTTCATTCTGGACAATTCTTCTGTCACTTGCTCCCTATATTCTTATCAACTTCTCATTCTTTAACTTTCATCATCTTGATAATAGACTATTGGGTTGTTTTTTGTTTATGTGAAATCTGGATTTTTGCAAACCTTAGTTGTGTGGGCTTCAGGAGCTTAGTTGACAATAAACTATTGGGTTGTTTTTTGTTTATGTGAAATCTGGATTTTGCAAACCTTAGTTTATGTGAAATATGTACTGTAGTTGCTTTAGGGGCTGCTACAGTCACACCCTTTTTAAAAAAAAAAAAAAAAACTTCACTAAACCTTCTTAAAAATAATAAAAAGATTTTTGTAAAGCTCGAAAGGGTTTTCAATTTTAAAAGTGACCAAGGATTGTGTTTTAAAAATATTAACTCAGAGTCGCCACCTGAAATTTGATTTCGGTGTGCCAGGTCACCGTTTTAAAAAAAATGAAATTTTCTTTCAAAAACACATTTGGCTCTTAACTAAGTCTGCACCAGAGATTCGGGTAAGGGGGTTCATTTGACTCGGGGAAAAGGTGTTAGGAATTCTCCGAGTCCCGTACCTAGTACGGTTGCGTACATGATCAAGTTGACTTTTAAGATATTCAGATCGAGGTAGAAAAACACAAAAAAAAAGAAAATAAACAATCAAAAGAGGCTTCTCGTCCCCACCTAATAAAACAAAAACAAAAGTAAAAAAAATGAAAATACTATTCTATGATTGCTCAAAGTGTTCCATCATCGGCCTTCGAAATATTTACAAAGTTCTACGGGGCATTCCCCTAAATAAAATATATACAAATCCTTCAGGGCATTCCTCGGATAAATAAACTGAGGGACGACCTCTTACCTCAAATGAAAGGAAGAAAACCTAGAGTTTGCCTACCCAAGTGTGGTCGGCCTAACATGGTGCTAGCGGTTATTTGACTTTTCTAACATGAAAGAAATAATTACCCTTGTTTAACCAATTCAACATCTATTACGCACGTTTGATATCTCTCTGTCATTTACTTTAACAATCCATGTTACTGAACTTACCCATCGCCCATTTTGGATTACTTTTATACACAAATATTCTCACCACGACAAACACTTCACCCCAATGAACACACTTTAGGAATTATACAAACAAATTGCTTACAACTGAACATTTGCAATTAAGTAATAAAGGAACTAAGCACTAACAAGCACATCAGAGAAATTGATTAAAGTAAGGAGTAAAGTAGTATCAAACCAGGAAAAGAAAGAGAAATAGACCTTGATATTGAATTTGAAACTCAAATGTTTGGACTGCTTTGAAACTCATAAGCAACGAGATCATGAACAAGACTTCGACGAAAACCTTCTAACTCGAACGAATTTTCGGAACTCAAACTTCGATTGCGCTTGAAACAGTCATGGAAATGAACTATTTAGAATGGTTTGCGGTTGTCAGCTCTCTTTCCTCTCTGTTGTTCGTGCGTGTGTATGTGTGTATCTGTGTGTTGTCGATCCAGAAAAAGAGAAGGGGGAGTGGCCGGCGGCGCTAGGGTGGATGAAGAGAGGCGGCAGATTTGTGAAGGGAGGAGGAGGCGGCTGCTGGGTGGGGTTGAACCTTGATGCTTTCTAGCTGCAGGTGCTAGTTCAATCTTCTTCAACTCTTCGGATCATGACGGGACATGCAAAGCTCGTGACTCAGTCCTGTCTTGAGCAATCCATATCTTGTCTCAGCTTCTGCACTTGGATATATCTTTTCTTTTTGTTTTTTTTTCTTTTTCTTCTTTTATTCTCGATTGAGACTACTTATGTTAGTCATCTCGTATTGTCGACTCACATTCTTGATGCGAGATTCTGCTACTCCTAACTCGAATTGAATTATGAAATTACTTCCCTCGTTCTTCATGTGGGAGCCTTCTACTGACTTGAACTTTGAAATGAACTCCCTCATTCTCCAGGTGGGTGCCTGCAATCAAAACAACAAAACAAACAAAAAATTTTGCCCCGGTTTGCACTTGGGAGATTTGTGAGTTGTTAGAAAAACTGTAGACCACTTATGCAATGATAAGAGTAAACTAAAGACTCGAAGGATGTGCGTCTCCTGTGAGCAAAACCAAGAATGTTTGACTAGCAAGTGCGTCAGCTAAGAGTAAAACCTGAAAGACCCAAACTAGGAAGTGCGTCTCCTAGGAGGAAACTTCAATGACTCAAACTAGGAAGTGCATCTCCTAGGAACAAAAATATAATCTGAATGACCCGGACTAGGAAGTGCGTCTCCTAGGGGCGAAACTTAAATGACTCACACTAGGAAGTGCGTCTCCTAGAAATGAACTTAAATTAACCAAACTAGGAAGTGTGTCTCCTAGGGATAAAATCTCAATTTATGAAGTGCGTCGGCTAAACAAAATATGATTTGAAAGGCCCAGACTAGGAAGTGCGTCTCCTAGGGGTAAAACTTCAATGACTCAAACTAGGAAGTGTGTCCTAGGAACAAAAACATAACCTGAATGACCCGGACTAGGAAGTGCGTCTCCTAGGGGGTGAAACTTCAATTACTCATACTAGGAAGTGCGTCTCCTACGAATGAACTTAAATGAACCAAAACTAGGAAGTGTGTCTCCTAGGGGTAAAATATCAATTTAGGAAGTGTGTCTTCTAAACAAAACATAACTTGAAAACCCGGACTAGGAAGTGTGTCTCCTACGGGTGAGACTTCAATGACTCCAACTAGGACGTGCGTCTCCTACGGGTGAGACTTCAATGACTCCAACTAGGACGTGCGTCTCCTAGGGATGAATTTAAATGACCCAAACTAGGAAGTGCGTCTCCTAGGGTTAAACTCTCAATTTAGGAAATGCGTCTCCTAAAACAAGAACATAACCTGAAAGACCCAAACTAGGAAGTGCGTCTCCTAGGGGGAAACTTCAGTGACTCAAACTAGGAAGTGCGTCTCCTAGGAATGAACTTAAATGACCCAAAATTTGGAAGTGCATCTCCTAGGGATAAAATCTTAATTTAGGAAGTGCGTATCCTAAAACATAAGTATAGCCTGAAAGACCCAGACCAGGAAGTACGTCTCCTAGGGGTGAAACTTAAATGAACCAAGCTAGGAAGTGCATCTCCTAGGGGTAAAATTTCAATTACTTAAATTAGGAAGTGGTGCGTCTCCTAAAACAAAATATAACCATGAAAGACCCAGTCTAGGAAGTGTGTCTCCTAGGGATGAAACTTAAATGAACCAAGCTAGGAAGTGCGTCTCCTAGAACAAAAACATAACATGAATGACCCAGATTAGGAAGTGCATCTCCTAGGGATGAACTCAAACGACTCAAACTAGGAAGTGCGTCTCCTAGGGGTGAAAACCAAAACTAGGAAGTGCGTCCCCTAGGAATGAACTTAAATGACTCGAACTAGGAAGTGCATCTTCTAGGAACGAACTTAAATGACCCAAACCAGTAAGTGCGTCTCCTAGGGGTAAATGCTCAATTTAGGAAGTGTGTCTCCTAAACTGTGTAATCTGAAAGACCCTTACTAGGAAGTGTGTCTCCTAACGGGTAAAACTTCAATGACTCCAACTAGGACATGCGTCTCCTAAGGATGAACTTAAATTGAACCAAAAGCTAGGAAGTGCGCCTCCTAGGGGTGAAATTTCAAGTTAGGAAGTGCATCTCCTAAACAAAAATATATTTGAAAGATCCAGAATAGGAAGTGCATCTCCTAGGAGTGATGTGTGATCTTCTCAATAACCTTTGTATAAGCAGAATTGGCGCATCACACCTGAAGAATTCAAGCTTTGATGTGAACACAACCTTCATCCCTATTTCAGACAAAGAAAAACTTGTGAGTTTAAACATGGTGGTTAGCTTGTGGCCTTGACCTTGAGGGATTGTGCTCCTTCACTTGCCATGATAACTTTGATATCCACTTGGCAGATCTTACTTGTTATTGGTTAACCACTTTATCGGTAAACCCTTATCAATGAAAACACCTCTGATCAGTTCAAGCCCAATACCTTATACCCAATGTATTGCTCATGAATTGACAGTTACCGAACCTTTACATTTCACATGAATCCAAAGCATGTCGATCATTATCAAATCAATGGGCATATTGTTCTTTCCTGAATTATACCGCTTTGATGTGCTAGCCAGATGCCGCTCTGTGCAATTGGAAAGCTGGTAGCAAACTTTGAAGTCATTTCTCACTTGTTCTGACCGAGTTGACTAAAAAAAAAAGAGTTGAACAAAGCACGAGGAACAGAGTAGGGGACAATGGAAAGAGATGATATCAAACAAGAAAATTACCAAGTAGAAACTTATCACATATGTACACCAGCTCTAATGACTATGACATGCATTTTTGGATTGAGCAGCCTAATCTGTCAAGCAAGTCTAATGTTCCACTCTTGTTATACCACTGTGCCATGAAACTGGGCTTCGATGCTCCGATCATCCTATCTGATTCACGATCCTTATTCGACTTGTAGTGCTCGAAGGGTTTTCCACACCAAGCCTCTCTCATTTTGCTCTTTCTCTCAACTCACTATCACCTTATGGTGCCTCTAAGAGTTTTCACCAATAAGACTCTCTCATTTTATCATTTTCTCTCTTTGTGTTGAGAACAAGGTATTACCCATGATTCAAAAAAATCATACTTTCACCCACACACTTGATTTGGCATCCTCAAAGATTGGTCAGAAGGTATTTCTTTGGACCGTAATGTAGGCTTTTGGACAGGGTTAAAAAGAAAGGGTGACATGAAGGCTCAAAATAATTTAAGATAAAAGGGTTCAAAATTACAACTTTTGGAATGAGATCTTTTAGTCAAAATTAAAACTTCTGCCCTAGTTTCTTGGTCTAGGGAATTCTTTTTTGATTTTTTTTTTGGATTTTTGTTTTAATGGGACCGAACCTCAGAGTGAGGCTGACTACGTATCCTTAAAAGGAATCAGGTCGAACGTAGTTCCAACCTGACCTGACTTTTTCATCTTTCTTTCTTTTTCTCTTTTTTTCATTTTTTTTTCTTCTTTTCTCTTTTTTTTTTTATTTTCCTTTCTTTTTCTTCTTTTTTTTCTTTTCCTTTATTTTTTTCTAGTTCCTAACTCTACTTCTGATTCCAAAAGAGGGGTATGAAACAAAACATGCAATTGAAGATAAGCAAAGAAATCATACATAGTATCTATTTATGGCATCAACTCAAACAGAAAGTGCCGACGGGCAATACTTTTGTTCTAATGAATAACGCTTGCCGTCTGAAGCAGGCTTGACTCAACCTTATCTTGATGTGGAAGAACTTATTTCAGCACTGATTGATCTACCACAAACTGCTTGAGAGGCATTCCATTGTTGTATGCTCTCATCAACCTCTTGATTTCTCAGACCAACTGCCTCAGTTCCACTCAATTCAAGCTTCAGGTTATCTCAGAATGCGTGAATCTTTATTGTTTCCTCAAATGCATCCTTTTGTCATATTCAAAATTGTTTCATTGCTTCATAATTAAACTAACTTTCAAAATCAGGCTGAGAACTATGTGTGCATGTCATGTCACTAGAGTCAGCATGAAAATAACTATAAAAGGAAAAGTGACCTAAACAAAAACTTATTAGAACTAACAGAAAATAGGAGATTGCATTAGAAAGACGGTGAAAAGGGTTTGAACAAAACAAGCAAAATAGACGTGGATTACAACCATGGAACAATCCTAGATAACACTAGATGAGTTACTACAATAAAATAAACTAGGCAAAATAAGAAGAACAAGGGTTTGAGCCACAAGATCATATCCATATTACAACCCTGAAATAATCCAGACGACAGAAACGACTACAAAATGAACCACCAAAACTCCTTGTTGGATACCCAAGAAAGGACTGTCTTTCTAATCACCAAACTCGACATCTTAGCCACTGAGTTCCACATCAAAAGTGTTGGGACCTTCACCAACTTCAATCACATTGTCTTCACCAGGCGGCTCATTGACTCCTTCGACCAACCTTTCATCATTGCAAACCATCCCAACAATTGGTACATTGTCATGTACATGTAGAGGATTATGTGTGACACTTGGGGTATTACTGCCTTGGACCACAATTATCCCTTCTTGAATCATTCTTTCTATTTCCCTTTTCAAAGAACGACAATCTTCAATGTTATGCCCTTGGACATTAGAGTGGTACATGCACCGTACAGTAGGATCAAAACCTTTTTCATATGGGTCCGGAGTATAGCCAAGGAGCGGCTCAATCATGCCAGAATGTTTCAACTTTTCAAACAAGCTTGTGTAGGATTCCCCAATTGGAGTGAAACTATTTTGTTGCCTCTATTCCGCTCTATGCCCGTGTTTTCTATGGTTATTGGGTGCTCGGAAATGTTGTGAATTTGAACGAGTATTTTGCGGCGCTGGTGCTCGCCAGAAAGGGTGACCCAGTGGTTGAACAAATGACTGGACATTGTATGGAGGATAATGCTGAGGAGGATTATGTGGAGCTCGGGGATAGGTTTGGGTTGAGGTTGAGGCTGTGTATATTGGTGAGGTGGACTCGCGGGGCCATGTCGTGATCCTGAGACAACCATGGACACATAATCATGTTCCTTTTGACCCAGAAAGCTTCCCGTGTCGTTCTGAGTTGCTTGTGTTGTGGCTTTTAAAGCAGAATAGCTCATGATCTTGTTCGACTTCAGCCCATCTTCTACCATTTCTCCCATTTTTACCAAATCATTGAAAGGCTTACCAATGGAAGAAATCAAATAGCCATAGTGAGTGGGCTCCAAAGCTTGAAGAAAGTATTTAACCATCTCATCTTCTTCCATCGGAGGATTGACTCGTGCAGCTTGCTCCCTCCAGCGGACCACATATTCTCTAAAGCACTCATTAGGCCTCTTTTCCACCTTGGTCAGAGATAAGCGGTCTGGGACAGTGTCTATATTGTACTAAAAATGCCGAGCAAAAACCTGAGCCATATCATCCCATGTATACCACCTGTTGGCGTCCTGGCGGGTGCACCATTCTAAAGCTGCTCCACTCAGACTCTAGCTGAAGTATGCCATCAACAATTCATCTTTTCCCCCGCCGCCTCTCATTTTAGTGCAGTAACCTCTCAGATGAGCTACATGATCCCCATGTCCGTCATACAATTCAAACTTGGGCATCTTGAACCCGACAGGTAGTTGAACATCAGCGAACAGACACAAATCCTTATAGGCTACGCTCATCTGGCTTCCTAACCCTTGCATATTTCTCAATGATTGATCTAAACTCTTTACCTTTTTAGATCTCTCCTCCTGCTCCACGTTCTTGGGTGGTTTCTCAATTTCAACATGAGGCTCAAAGTGAGGAGTGTAGGAGTAAGGATCTGGGACTTTGAAGGTGGGTTCAGGAGCATAATATTGGGTATACGGAGCTTGGAACGCAGGCTCACAAGAGGATTGGTGAAGGGTGGCTTGTGGAGGGGGTACAAAAATACGAGCAGATGTTGAAGCAGGGTATGAAGTTGTTTTAGTTGGTAGAGCATGAAAATTCTAAGACGAAGTGTCGGGGTAAGAGTGGTAAGGGATGAAGCCTGGTGCATGTTGTGGGGAAAGGCCAACGGTGTTGGGCATTTGGTCTCGGGATAGTGGTGGAATGGAAGCAGGGTTTTCTGCATAGCTGGTAGGGAATGAAGGTGGAGGGTTTCCCCTGACCCAGGCCTGGTACATTTCTTCCATCTGATGTTTTACCCTAGGGAGCTCCTCTTTCAGTTCCGATTCTAACTCAGCAGTTTCCCTCGGCGGGTCCACAAATCCTGTGTCTGTTTCTTTGGTATTCATGATTGTCTGGTGCTTCGACGTGTTGTAGGTATGATTTGCCAAAATGCCAACAAACTAACCACCTTCCAGAAAACTTAATTGGTAATAGGGAAAAACAGAACAAAGCCACCATGTTAGCATTAGGGCATTTACAATAATAATTTCACATTGCGTGCAATGCACCTAGCAACAATTAACGGTTCTAAAATGACTTTGAGAGTCGTAGGGTCATATGGCATCATCTCAGTTTGCTCATTTTTCCTTCCTCTCTTTCCTTAATGATTATCACTAATTTCTTTCTCCCATTTTTCACATCCCACAACTTCATTCCCTTTTTCTTTTTTTTTTTTAATTTTAAAAAAATGATTTAATCGAACCCTATGTAGCCTACGTATCATGTTCCACATGAATCAAATCAAGCGTAGTTCTAGAAAAATTATGGATAAAATAAACTAAAAAAAGATAGGAATTTTTTTTTTTGAAATTTTCATTTATAACTTTTTTTGGTTTTCAAATACAAAAAGGTAGTACTATAGCAAAAGACATGAAAATCTTAACTAGACTGAATATATATATGGAGTATCTTTTAATTAGAATTTTAATAAGTAAACTATTATATTTTTTT
>ML335554.1:0-21917 GCA_005239505.1 Nicotiana paniculata | reverse complement strand
ATTTATCTTTAATATTAAATATTGTTAGTTTTTAATATCAGCCCTTTTAGTTAATAAATCCAAGCAATTATTGATAAAAATACGGCACCCGGAAAAATGTCTGAGCTTACATTAGCATCACTGAGAGTTGTAATAGGTAGGTTAGTTCCCTGAGGATTCGACTCCGGACTTTAAACCGGATTATATTTGCAACGACCGCTTTGTCTTTTATAAGGCACAGTTGGGCGTGATCACGAAACCCTTAGGAACAATCTCATTTTTCTTGAATTCTGTCGTGCCATTTTGTTGATTCTGGATATCTAAACTTCTATTGTTTCCTTCTCTCACAGATGGTGAGGACTCGTGCTACCGATCAGGGTTATCAGCCACCAGCTAGACCAGCAAGAGGTCGAGGCCGTGGTAGAGGTAGGGGCCAGCCCGTGCAACAGTCAGGCTCAGGCACCAGCAGTGCCTATTGTTATTCCGGGTCTTCAAGAGACCTTAGCTCAGATCTTGACTGTGTGTACCACCCTTGCCCAGGCAGTTGCCTCTACTTCTCAGGTCGGGGAAGGCATTCAGACTCCAGTTGCCCGGACACCTGAGCAGGTTACTCAGGGCCATCAGACACCGGGGGCGGTTCCAGCCCAGCCGATTTCTCCAGTTCGAGATTTCGTGGTTCCAGCTATGCCAGAGGACAAGCAACGTAGACTGGAGAGGTTTATTAAACTTTAGCCTCCGACATTCAGTGGTGCTGAGGGAGAGGATGCCCAGGGTTTTCTGGATTAGTGTTAGAGGATATTGCGTACTGTTGGGATTCTGGAGACCAATGGGATCTCGTTTGCTACTTTTCAGTTTTCTGGTGCTGCTTTCACTTGGTGGGAGTCTTTTAAGAGGCATAGGCCTGTTGGTTCAACACTCCTTACCTGGAAGCATTTCTCCACTATCTTTTTAGAGAAGTATGTACCCAGTCTCACAGGGAGGAGCATCGCAGACATTTTGAGCAGCTGCGTCAGGGGGAGCTATTAGTGACGCAGTATGAGATGCGATTTTCGGAGTTGGCTCGTCATGCCACTGAGTTGGTCCCTACTGATAGGGAGAGGATTAGGAGGTTCGTGGATGGCCTCACTTATCAGATCCGCCTTTTCATGACTCGGGAGAGGGTATTAGATGCTACATTTGAGCAGGTTGTTGATATTGCTCGAGATATTGAGTCGGTTCGCTGCCAGGAGCGGGAGGAGAGGGAGGCCAAGGGGCATCATGGATTGGGTGTTTATAATTGTGCTCCTTCTAGGGGGTAGTTTCAGCATGGTAGAGGCCGTTCATTCAGGCCTCCTCAGTCAGTCCGCCTAGCCTATAGTGGTGCATCTTCGAGGCATGGTCCCCATGGTTCTCAGCCAGGCTGTTTTTCATTCGGTGCCCTCCAAGCCCAGAGTGCAGCTCGAGCACCACCAGTTCAGAGTTCCTTTATGCATGAGTCTTCTAGTGGCCATTCTGGTACCAGGGGTTTCTATCAATCCCCGCCTCCAGCTCCAGGGAGTTGTTTTGAGTGTGCAGAGTTTGGGCACATGTGGAGGTAGTGTCCTTGTCGTCCCGGTTGTTCTTCTCAGCAGAGGGGACATCCCTCGACTTCAGCTCCAGTTACTTCACCACCCGCCCAGACAGCCAGGGGTGGTAGTCAGTCAGCTAGAGGCCGCCCTAGAGGGGGAGGTCGAGCAGGTGGAGGTCAGGCCCGTATGTATGCGTTTCCAGCTAGGCCAAATGCTATGGCCTCCGATGCGGTGATCGCAGTTATTGTCTTAGTTTGTCGCCGAGATGCTTTGGCTTTATTTGACCCTGGTTCTACATATTCCTATGTTTCATCATATTTTTCCCATTTTCTGGATATGCCCCGTGAGTCTTTAGTCACGTCTGTTCACGTGTCGACTCCAGTGGGCTATACTATTGTTGTGGACCGTGTGCATCGGTCGTGTGTAATATCTATTGGGGGTCTGGAGACCCGACTGGACCTACTGTTACTCAGCATGGTCGATTTTGATGTGATATTGGGCATGGATTGGTTATCTTCATGTCATGATGTTCTTGATTGTCACGCTAAGACCGTGACCTTAGCTATGCCAGGATGTCCAAGGGTTGAGTGGAGAGGTTCTTCTGAGTATATGCCTAGCAGGGTGATTTCCTACCTGAAGGCCTAGCGCATGGTTGAGAAGGGGTGTTTATCTTAACTGGATTTTGTGAGGGATGCCAGTGGTGAGACTCCCGCTATTGATTCGGTTCCTGTGGTCCGTGACTTTCCGGACGTGTTTCCTGCAGACTTGCCAGGCATGCCACCTGACAGGGACATTGATTTTGGTATTGACCCTGTGCCAGACACTCAGCCTATTTCTATTCCACCTTATCGTATGGCACCAGCGGAGCTAAAGGAATTGAAAGAACAACTTCAGGAACTCCTAGATAAGGGGTTCATTCGACCTAGTGTGTCACCTTGAGGTGCACCGGTGTTGTTTGTAAAGAATAAGGATGTTTCTATGCGTATGTGTATTGATTATCGGCAGCTGAACAGGGGTACGGTGAAGAACCGGTATCCCTTTCCTCATATAGATGACTTGTTTGATCAGTTGCAGGATGCCAGGTTATTTTCCAAGATTGACTTGCGTTCCGGCTATCATCAGCTGAAGATTCTGGGGCCAGACATTTCGAAGACTGCTTTCAGGACTAGATATGGTCATTATGAGTTTCTGGTTATGTCTTTCGGGCTGACCAATGCCCCAACAACCTTTATGCACTTGATGCACAATGTATTCCAGCCTTATCTGGACTCTTTTTTCATCGTGTTTATTGATGATATCTTGGTGTATTCCCCATCTCGAGAGGATCATGAGCAGCATTTGAGAGTTGTGCTTCGGACCTTGAGGGAGAAGAGATTGTATGCGAAATTTTTGAAGTGTGAGTTCTGGCTTGATTCAGTAGCGTTCTTGGGGCACGTGGTGTCCAGCGTGGGTATTCAGGTTGATTTGAAGAAGATAGAGGTGGTGCAAAGCTGGCCTAGACCTTCATCAGCTACTGAGATTCGCAGTTTCCTTGGTTTGGCAGGGTACTATCGCCGTAGAGGGTTTTTCATCTATTGCAGCACCTATGACCAGATTGATCCAGAAGGGTGCTCAGTTCAGGTGGACTGAGGAGTGTGAGGAAAGCTTTCAGAAGCTCAAGTCAGCTTTGACTACAGCTCCGGTATTGATTTTGCCTACGGGTTCAAGTTCTTATACAGTTTACTGTGATGCCTCGAGAGTTGGCCTTGGAGCGGTTTTGATGCAGGATGGTAGGGTGATTTCCTACTCGTCCAGGCAGTTGAAGGTGCAGAGAAGAATTATCCAATGCACAATCTTGAGCTAGCAGCTATGGTCCACGCCTTAAAGATTTGGCGTCATTATTTGTATGGAGTGCATTGTGAGATTTTCACTGATCACCATAGTTTGCAGCATCTGCTTAAGCAGAAGGATCCGAATTTGCGTCAGAGGAGGTGGTTGGAGCTTCTCATGGATTATGACCTCACTATTTTGTATCATCCGGGGAAGGCCAATGTAGTGGCCGATGCCCTGAGTCGCAGAGCAGAGAATTTGGGGAGTCTAGCCTACCTTCCAATAGCAGAGCGACCATTAGCACTTGATGTTCAGGATTTAGCGGGTCAGTTGGTGAGATTGGATCTATCAGATCCCCTGCGGGTATTGGCTTGTGTAGCCTCCAGGTCTTCTCTTTATGATCAGATTAGAGCACGCTAGTATCATGATCCACACTTGCTCGTTCTTCAGTACATGGTCTGTCACGGTGATGCCAGGGATTTGGTTATTGGTGATGATGGGGTCATGAGGATGCAGGGCTGGATTTGCGTGCCCAATGTGGATGGACTTCGAGATTTGATTCTAGTTGAGGCCCTTAGTTCGCGGTATTCCATCCATCCGGGTGCCGCAAAGATGTATCAGGATCTGAGGCAACATTATTGGTGGAGGCGGATGAAGAGGGATATTGTTGATTTCTTGGCTCGGTGTATCAACTGTCAGCAGGTCAAGCATGAGCACAAGAGACCGAGTGGATTGCTTCAGAGATTAGATATTCCAGAGTGGAAGTGGGAGCGAATCACCATGGACTTTGTAGTTCGGCTCCCACGGACTTCGAGTAGGTTTGATGCTATATGGGTTATTGTGGATTGGCTGACCAAGTCCGCGCACTTCATTCCTGTTGGTACTACTTATTCTTCGGAGAGGTTAGCTGAGATTTATTTCAGGGAGATTGTCCGATTGCATAGGATTCCAGTTTCTATCATTTCTGATAGAGGTACTCAGTTTACATCTCAATTTTGGAGAGCCGTACAGAAAGAGTTGGGTACTCAGATCGAGTTGAGCACAGCGTTTCATCCTCATACCGATGGGCAATTCAAGCGTACTATTCAGATTTTGGAGGATATGTTGTGTGCATGTGTCATTGATTTTAGGGTTCATGGGATCAGTTTCTGCCACTCGTGGAGTTTGCATATAATAATAGTTATCAGTCGAGTATCCAGATGGCTCCGTATGAGGCTTTATATGGTAGGAGGTGTAGATCTCTGATTGGTTGGTTCGAGCCGGGTGAGGCTAGGCTTTTGGGCACGAACTTGGTTCAGGATGTGTTGGGTAAGGTAAAGTTGATTCAGGAGCGGCTTCGCACGGCGCAGTCTAGGCAGAAGAGTTATGCGGACCGAAAGGTCCGAGATGTGTCTTTCATGGTTGGGGAGAAGGTGCTGCTGAAGGTGTCACCCATAAAGGGCGTTATGAGGTTCGGGAAGATGGGAAAGCTGAGTCCTAGGTTTATTGGGCCATTTGAGGTTCTTCAGAGGATTAGGGAGGTGGCTTATAGACTTGCCTTTCCTCCCAGCTTATGGAGTATTCATCCGGTGTTCCATGTGTCGATGCTCCGGAAGTATGTTGGTGACCCGTCCCATGTTTTGGACTTCAGCACGGTTCAGCTCGAGGGTGATATGTTATATGAGGTAGAGCCAATGGCTATTTTGGGTCGCAAGGTCAGAAAGCTGAGGTTTAAGGATATTGCTTCAGTGAAGGTTCAGTGGAGAGGGAAGCTGGTGGAGGATGGCACCTGGGAGACCGAGCGGGAGATGCAGAGCAGATAGCCTCACTTATTCGAGGCTCCAGGTATGTTTCTAGACCCATTCGAGGACGAACGTTTGTTTAAGAGGGGGAGGATGTAATGACCCGGCCGGTTGTTCCGTGAGATTAGCCTCGTTTCCCCCGTTTATGCTTTATCGTATGTTGATTAGCCTATTTTTGTTGTATTGGGTCGGTTGGTTCGGGCTCGGAGTGGTCGTGGTGAGAACTGAGACACTTAGTCTCTTAAATTGGCTTAATAGTTGGAAAAGTCAACCGGGAGTTGACTTATTGGTAAACAACCTCGGAATACAGATTTTATGGCTCAGATATCTTTGTTAGGTGATTTGGGACTTAGGAGTGTGTTCGGAATGAAGTTTTGATGACCGGTGTAGAATTAGGCCTGAATTGGCGAAAATTAGTTTTTGGCGATTTTTGGTCGGCAGTGGAAAATAAGCTATTGAGGTCCGAATGAAATTCCAAAAGTTGGAACAGGTTCGTAATGTCATTTTGGATATGTGTGCAAATTTTCAGGTCAATCGGATGTTTTTTGGTTGGTTTCGGCATCATTGGCGAAATTTAGAAGTTTCAAAGTTCATAGGCTTGAATTTGATGTAATTTTGGTGTTTTTGCGTTATTTTGGTGTTTCGAAGGATCTACTAAGTTTGAATGATGTTATGAGGTGTGTTGGTAGGATTGGTTGAGGTCCGGGGGGCCTCGTGTGTGTTTTGGATGCTCAAACGGGCACTTTTGGTCTTTATGAGATTGCTGGTTTTCTGGTATTTTAGCTGCAGTGATTTCTTCATCGCGATCGCGTGGAGTCATCCGCGAACGCGTACAGTAAATATTTGGGGCAGGCAATTTGTTCTATGCGATCGCGTAACAAGGATTGCGATAGCATAGGTTGGACATGTGAAGCAGTGTGGTCGCGTGGTGTATTGTGCCATCGTGTAGAAGAAAAAGGGGGCGCGTGAGGTTGTTGCAATTGTTCTTCGCGACCGCGTGAATGGGTACACGATCGCATAGGTCAGGGAGTCGAAGCTTCACGATCGCGTGGCTAATGGTGCGATTGCAATGTGTTAAATTTGGAGGCTGTCAGTTTGTTCTTCTCGACCGCGTGGGTGGTCCCCCGATCGCAGTGAATTGATATTTAGTGTTGGGAAGAATGTTTTAAAAGGCCATTTTTGCGAGATTAGTTCATTTTTCCTCCATTATTGAACGAGTTGAGAGCTCTTTGAGAGGGTTTGAAGAGGAAATCGAAGGGGATCACTTGGAGGTAAGGTTTTCAACTTCATGACTCGTTTCTATGTCGTTTTCTAAGTAATTAAACCGGAAATTTGTTGAATTTAAACCCAAAATTGGGGAGATTAGGTGCATGAGAATTGGGAATTTCGTTTGATGATTTGAGTGGGAAATTGTGGTCCGATTTTGGTGTTCTTGGTATGTATAGAATCGTGGGAGGATCAGGATTCTAGTGATGTAAATTTTATCAAATTCTGAGACGTGGACCCGAGGCTCAGGTTTGGCCGAATTTCGAGAATTGTGTCTAAATTGATAGTTTTCGATTGTATTTTGTTCCTTTAGCGTATATTAATGATGTTAATCTGGTTTTGATTAGATTCGGAGCAATCGGGAGCCGATTTGAGGGGAAAGGGCATCGCGGATTAGTATTGTGGCCCGGTAGAGGTAAGTAATGGCTATAAATCTTGTCCTGAGGGTATGAAATCCCGGACTTCATATTTCTCACTGTTTTTAGAATGGCACACATGTCGGATGACGAGTATGTGGCGCACACTGATTTTTGGATTGGACTTGGTCCTCTCCGCGGTAACTATTGAGTTGCGTATTTTTACTCTAAATCATATGTTAAATTGTGTTCTAAAACTATTGATATATTTGGGCTATAAGCCATGTTTGGGGCCTCGTGCCGACTTGTTTAGACCCCTTGGGGGCTTTTTACTGCTATTTCCTCACTGTTGTTTTATGATTTACACTCAGTCATGTTATGTTTAATTGATTTCAAAACTCAACCTTATTTACACTGTTTTGAAATATAAAATGATGCTTTTGGGTCGAGTACCCCGTTTTACTGATACGCCCAAGGGGTTTTTGAGAGTTTCTGACTGAGTGAGGTCGAGGGTCTGATTGTGAGGATATGATGCGCCACGAGTTGGCTAGATATTAGCGCTTGGGCTGAAGGAGCCCCTCCGGAGTCTGTACACACCCCTAGTGAGCGCAGATACCTACTGAGTGCGAGTGCCGAGTGCCGAGTGACGAGTGATTGGGAGGCATGAGTGACAGTGAGGTTGCCCGAGGGACTGATACTGAGTGGCTGTGAGGTATGCTGAGTGATGTTCTACCCGAGGGGCGATTTATGATTCATGTTTTGGTCCGAGGGCTTATTTATGACTTATTTCATTTTACACTAAATTCTTCAGGTATTTTTATTTCTGAAATCGTTGGAAAACACATTTTTCAAAGGATTTTACTGATGATTTGATTTTATGTGTTTCTTACTGCTTAGACTTGATTTATTTTCATTACTACTGAGTTGGTGTACTCACATTACTGCCTGCACCCCTGTGTGCAGATATAGGTACTGATATCGAGCGTTAGCCATCTATTCCGTGCGGAGCCGGAGTTCGGGACATAGAGGTAGTTGTTCAGCGTCCGCATCATCTCTGTTTTCCCTTCTTATGTTGTACCTAGTTATTCGTTCGGAGGTTTTGTATTATGATAGTAGACTTTTTGGTATATTCCTTAGATGCTCATGACATGTTGACTCCGGATTTTGGGGATGGTTTAGACTGTTTAATTGTTTATTTTCCTAATGGACTTAGTAATTCTATATACTTTTATGAAATGTTGAAAAATGTTGGGATTTTGGAAAGAAACTGTAAATATATGATTGTTGGCTAGCCTAGTTCCATGATAGGCGCCATCACGACCGGTTTAGGATTTGGGGTCGTGACATTTTTTTAGTTATGGAGAACAAATTTCAACGTTATTTTTGCGTAAAAAAGTAAAACAACACATTAGTTCCTTTGGGTTTGTATGAACTTTTAGAAGAANGGGGGGGAGGGGAGAGCACATAAAACATAGGACTTGGGGAAGGGTGGTAGGGGAGGTGGGAGGGAAAAGAGTAGCATAAAAAATTACTTTCCTAAAAAATATTTTCTATTCTCTAACCAAACACAAAAAATATTGTTCTGAAAAAGGTTTTCACTCACTAACCAAACAAGAGAAAATAAGTGATAAAATCACTCATTTTCCATGAAAATATTTTCCTTCATACTAAATGATTGACCAAAATTTTTTAATCTTTTTGTTAAACTGATTAATGAGAAAATAGTAGATGAATCCTAGTTAAACGTAATAACTCCTAGATCTGAAGTTTGAATATATTGATGAGATGGGACCATGTCTAGAAATCAATGAATGCAAAATAAATGTTTGATGATTGTCAATGAATGTAACGATGAAAATATGCAATAAATGTGGGTAATGGCATTAAATGTAATAAGAAGGAATTTGTCACCCAAATGTTAGATGACTTGGTTGATTCCTCCTTCTGACAATAATGTGTGACAATAGAATATGAAGAAGGACAAGGAATTCTTGGATCTTGTGAGTAAAAAGAGGTATATTGAGCAATGGAATCAGTAGACAAGACAAGCTTTTTGTATGTTCTTGATAGTCAACCCTTTACAATATGTTCTTATCAGAAAATTGAAAATACCCTTTTTATTCCTTATCTCTTCCTATTTATAGAGGATATTCCTAAAAAATCCTAAAAAGTGCAATTAAAGGAATATTCAATGGAATATTCCTTCTCACTATTCTGAGACTTATTTTAGTCATTTTTGTTATTCGTTCTCTACACGTCCGCGACACTGATATTTCTCCAGGCGACTCCTCGCCACTGAGGCGTGGTTGGATTCAACCTCGACCACGTCTTGTCCATTTACAGTCATTAAGCTCAACCTAATTTTGACCAATACAGTTAGTCCCTCCGCTTGTTGAGGTCGTCCTCTTGGATGTTCTCGATGAGCGAATTCTGTTTGCAATCGGTCAAAAGAAATTTAGTCATGGTGACTGAGTCAAATTGGTCGAGATTGAACTGGTGACGGTCTCCTCAAGGGCCGTGGTTGGCACGACCGACATAGGATGATGTCATGGCCATGCGCGTCATCTTTAAGCGTCTTCCCAATGCAATGCGTCGTTTCCTATGCCTCTGTTGCTTCGATTTTGGTGTTACTGATGGCCCCTTGCCTCGATTTAGGCACCACCATAACTTATAAATAGAGGAGAGGGGTTTCACAAACACTTTGAGCATCTCTTATTCCATTTGCACTTTGCTTATTCTTCAGCTTCTTCTCCGATATTTGTCTCCAATTTTCTTCTGCTCTTTTAGTTTCAGCTTTCGATTTTTTCTTCCGTTGGTACTTTCTTTTTCCGGCTCCACTGTACACATTTCATTACGAAAAATAACAAATTTCTCTCATACTTCTGACATAGTCTCTGATGCCACCCTTTTGTCGGTGGCCATACCTTTCGGTGGCGATGAACCCATGGTTGCGGAAGATGAGAGCTTCCCCACCGTGGAGGAGGTGGTTCCTCGAAACCCTTCGGTCAGAAATGACTTCCCTAAAGAACCCACCCCTGCTCCTGCTCAGGTACTCTCTGAAATGGGTCGAGTCAAATATCCGCCCTCCGGTCTAAATTTCATATTCGTTCTCACGTCAATATCGTTATGGCGGGGAACGACGTGATACAAGTCCACTGGCCTAGGTATTGCGCTTTCTACGCCTACCCGTTCTTGGTGGGTTATTCTCTTCCTCTACCCCCATTAGCTGAGGAGTTCTGTCGTTTCTACGTCGTCTGCCCGGCGCAACTCTCCCCATACTTGTATAAGGTCTTTCTGATGCTGGCAAAGTTCGCAGAGTTGGCCGGCTGCAGGGTCTCTATCAGCCATCTGCTGCACCTCTTCTCGTACAGTTTTTATAGATGCACGTTGATTCATCTACGACACTGTGGGACTAGAGGATTGGTTGCCGAAATAGATTACAAGGCGAACCGTCAGTTCTGGTGTAGATATTTCTTCGTCAGAACCAAGCACTTGGTAGCAAATCCAACCGTGCTCCCCGAGCAATGGAACTTCAATCGTAAGGGTCTTTTATCACTTGCCATATGTTGTTTATCCTCCTTTTTTTTGTTCTCGACTCGCTTATGGCTTCCTCCTTTCAGCTGAGAGGCGTCCACCTTCCCTAGTTTTCGACATTGAAGATTGGGTAATTCGCGTTTTACCTCATACTGTGGGAATCCGCGACTGGGCGTCCTTTCACAAGCGGTTCAGACCCAAGCCCTCGTCCAGTAAGTTTGATTCTTACTTTATAACTTGTCACCGTTCATCTTCGTCCTTTAACATGATTTTCTTTTTTTGCTAGGTCGGCGAGCTTCCAAGAATGCGAAGGCTCCGATGCCCGCATTCCACTAGGAAGTCGCCTTGGCTGGAATGCAATTCGTACTGGCTGAGTCCGTACGAGGGGATCAGACTCAAGCTCCTCGTTGGGTGATTCCACCCCTCAGTCTATTATTACATTGGATGAGATCTTTTCTCAGCCCATCTTGCACCTAATTGACGAGTTGCCTCACCGCGAGGAGGATGGGGCACCGAGGAAGAGACGAAGGGTGGAGACTGGAAAGGCCATTGTCGCTGGTGTTGCACTGGAGGGGCCTATCGCCCAGAATGCGGAGTCGGCACTTTTGCTGAACATCAAGGCTGCTCCCACGCCAGATACCGTCATGGAGGAGAGGCCGTACGGGGTTGAAGGGGTCCGTGATAGGGGGAGCCTGCACGGACTCTCAAGGTTGGCTCATCATTGGGCGAGCGAGATAGAGCCGTCCCCGTTGAAGACGATGGGTCTGGCTCCGATATCGAACCCGACGAGGTACGAGCTTTCAAGGAGAGGTTTACTTGGGTGGAGATTAGGACGGAGGGTCCTGATCGACACATAGTTATCCCCGTGTATTAGAGCTGTGCACGGATCATATCGGTTTAGATTTAGTACATTTCAGATTCTGATTTCGGATTTCGGATTCTACAAAATGCAATCCGAATCTGATCCGAATTATATCGGATCAAATTCGAATTTTAAAGTTTGGATCAGATCGGATTTTGGATCTTATTATGCCTCAAAGTTGGAAACTAATATGTATATTTTCTTTGTAAAAGAGGTAATGCATTAAGAAAAATTCATGTTTATACAATTATGAGAGTACTATGGTGCCAATATAGCTAAATCTAGCAATTGTAAAGGTAATAACTTGGAGGAAGATGTAAAGGAAGTACTGACTATCCGAAATTAAAGTGTAGTATTTATACATTGCCTAATAATTTCAGATCAGATCGGATTAAAATATACCAATCTGAATCCAATCCAAAATCTGAAATTTTAATAAACACAATCCGAAATCTGATCCAATCCGAAATTTGAAATTTTAATAAACACAATCCGAAATCTGATCCAATCCGAAATCTGATCCAATCCGAAATCCGAAATCTGAAATTGAATGGATCAGTTCGGATTTCGGATATCCAATCCAAATGAACAGCCCTACCGTGGATTACAACCTCGTGGTCAACTCGGAACGGGCGGTGCTGGCCTTTCCTCCTCTATGCGCGGACTCCGAGAATAGGACACTGCAGACGCTGAGATATGCGGATTGTCATTAGGTATATCAGGCATGGCCTTGCAAGTAAGTCTTACTTCTCTCATGTTAAGTTTGTCCTTTTCATGTGTTGTTTACTTCTGACCTGTCTTCTTTTGTATGTTAGACTCTCATCTTGGAGATTGAGCGTGACCAGCGGGAGGAGTGGAGGACGGCCCTCTTCAAGAAGATGGAGTCTAAGTATAGAGAGTACCATGATAAGCACCAAACACTGGTCAACGTACTTGGCGAGGAAGGCCAATTTCAGGCGCTTCTCGATAAGATCAAGAAAAAGGATGAGGAGCTAAAGAAGAAATATGAGGAGATTGTGAGGGCCATCGGCCGATGTAGCGTGTTGGAGGGGATGCTGAGGTCCAAGGAGGATGAGCTCGAGGTGAGTAAGGGGGTAATGGTTGAGAATGCGGACCTTCAGGCGCAGGTGGCATCCTTAAGGGTCGATCTTGCGCAAAGAGAGGCTAGGGTCGTCAACTTGAGGGGTGAGTTAAGCGCTAGGGTCGAAGAGTTGAGCCTGGATGAGAAACTAGGATGGCCGCCGGGGCAGAGGCAGCAGCCCTAGGGGATACCCTATGTGTTTGTAGGTCTGAGTGAGCTAGTGAAGCGGAGACTTCGGCGCTCAAGGAGGCGAGGTTAGAAAAGCGGATTGAGGGTTTAGAGGCGAAGCTGTCTGAGCTAAATGAGAAAGTTTCCGCCCTAAGGGCCGAGAAGGAGCAACAGCAGGCCCAACCGTCTACTTCCCGTACTTCTACTGACCCCAGTGTGTCACAGGAGCTGTAAGAGATGTGGGTTCACGTTGAGGCCCAACTTGACATATATAGGTCTTTGAAGGCGGCTGGAAAGGTTTTCGAGGCATAATTTGAGGATGTTCGTGTCAAGGCACGTGCAGCTCGTGATGCTTGCAGTTACGACCCTGGTACGCCCGCCGAGGAAGATGATGAAAACGCCTTGGATGGGCTTGCCTCCGACCTCTGGTATGATGATGAGTATTCCGGTGATGTTGGTTATGGGGGGATGATGTGGCGTGAAGCCTTTGTACTTGGTTTTGGTTTTTTATGTTTTTCTGCTTTCTTTTTGTGGGGGCATTTCTTAAGCCCTTTGTATTATTGGAACGGAACAATTGAAATGGAACAATTGTCTTCTGTTGTGTATTTTCGGCTCTTCTTTTATTTTTTTGTTGGTGTCCTCTTTTGTGATTAAGTCCCTGACTTCCACTTGATTGGATGTAGAGTTGATTTGGGCGAAGTCAAATGTAGATCGATTCAAACGAGGTTGAATGTAGATCGATTCGAGGTCCAATGTGGAATTTAGAGAATAATTTGAGTGGGACCAAATGTATGTTCCCTTGTTTATTTGAACGAGGTCGAATATAAGTTAATTCGAGCGAGGTCAAAAATAAGTTAACTCGAGCGAGGTCGAATATGAGTTAATTCTAGCAAGGTCGAACGTCAGTTAATTGGAGCAATGTCAAATGTAAGTGAATTCGACCGATGTCGAATGTAAGTGAATTCGAACGATGTCGAATGTAAGTGAATTCAAACGAGGTCGAATGTGACCCATAATGAGTTCGATCGAGTTCGAACTTTCACTTGTTAATTCGAGCGAGGTCAAATTTTACTTTCAATTGGCGACTACCGGGGGCCGCATGGGTGTGAATTCGAACGAGGTCGAATGTGACCCGTAATGATTTCAAGCAAGATCGAAGTTTGACTTGTTAATTCGAGCGAGGTCGAATTTTACTTTCAATTGGCGATGGCCCGAGGCCATATGGGTGTGAATTCGAACAATGTCAAATATATATTCTCTGCATTGGTGTGATGTGCAAATTCAGTGGAGTTGTGTAAGAATGTCGCATACTGCTTTGTTTATTCATTCATTGGTGAATATTACATGTATCTATTTGGCCTGTACATACATTTGAGAAGTCCCAGTCTATCTAGTCCCTTCATCGCTCGGCCTAGAGAAGTAGTCAATAGGCGGAGCGGTGAATTTAATACCTAAACTTTGAGATGCCCTCTTCGTCGCCTCATTAAAAACCTCCCCAATAAAACCCAATTGGGACAAAACTCGGGTGAGGGAAAAAGAGTACGACTTGGAGGACGTCCGTCTTTGGAAGTTTAAGTATTTGAGGTGGGCGACATTCCAATTGTTTGGTAGTAGCCTTCCCTCCATTGTTTCTAATTGGAACGACCCTTTGTTCGCTGCCGCTGTGATTTTGTATGGCCCGTCCCAATTGGTTCCTAGTTTACCTTCCCGTGGGTCTTTGCTCGCTTGTGTTTTGGCTTTGAGTATGTAGTCCCCAACCTTGAGTGGCCTAACTTTGGCCTTTTTGTTGTAGTACTGTTCTGCTTGCTATTTTTGAGCTATCATTCTAATGTAGGCCATGTCTCTTTGCTTATCTATTTCGTCGAGGTCTTGCTCTCTGTTCTCATCATTGTTTGGTCCACTCTCATTGGAGTATATCAAACTTGGTTCTCCGACTTCGATTGGTATCACTGCATTAGTCCCATAGACTAGTGAATATGGTGTTTCCCCTGTGCTTGTTTTTGGCATGGTACGGTATACCCATAGCACTTCTGGTAGTAGTTCCGGCCACAATCCCTTGGCGTCCTCAATCTTCTTCTTCATGATGTTCAATATTGTTTTGTTGGAGGATTCTGTTTGACCGTTGCCTGCCGGATGATATGGCATGGAGAGTATTCATTTGAGGTGCCATTTCTCAAAGAATTCGGCGCTTTTTTTTTCTGGTGAACTGGGGTCCGTTGTTGCAGTTGATTTCTTTGGGGATGCCGAAGCAGCATATGATGTTCCTCCATATGAATGTGATAACTTCCTGTTCGCGTATTTGGGAGAATCCTGCTTCTACCCACTTAGAAAAAATAGTCAGTTAAAACTAAAAGAAATCGTAAATTACCTCGTCCTGCTGGAAGGGTCAAACGATATCCATTCCCCATGTGATGAACGGCCACGACGATGTGATTGAGTGGAGATACTCTTCCACTTGGTGAATAATTGGAGCGTATTTCTGGCATTGCTCTCACTTTCTAACGAAGTCGGTGGCTTCTTTTTTCATGGTGGGCCAGTAATATCCTTCTCGAATGAAGCATCTAACGAGGGCTCGGTTGCCGGTATAAGCTCCACAGTGGCCTTCGTTTACTTCCTCAAGGACGCGCCTGGTTTGGTTTGGCCCTAGGCATTTCGCCAAGGGGCCGACAAACGCTCTTTTGTACAATCGTGGTTGATGATGCTATATCTGACCGCCTGCATTCAAAGCTTCTTGGATTCTTTTTTGTCTGTTGGGAGCACTCATTCCTGCAAATATGACATAATACAGTTGCACCAGTCCCGAGTTAAGTTTATAGTGTGTACCTCGATTTGGTCTATTGACGAATGGAGGAGGGTGACCACGTTTCCTTTCCGCTTATGTTCTTGGTGGCTGCTGCTAATTTGGTGAGGCAGCCTGCCTCGACGTTTTGTGCTCGGGGTATCTGGTTGATTTGGCACTCGTCGAACTCGGGCAGTAGCTTATGAATTTCTGCCTAATACTTTTATAGCCTCTGTTCTTTGATTTGGGAATTCCCCGTGACTTGATTGATGACGAGTTGTTAGTCACATTGGAGGATGACTCGCCATGCTCCATACTTGAGAGCTAGTCTCAGTCCTGCAGTTACGACCTCGTACTCGGCCTCATTGTTAGTCATGTCGGGACACCGTATGGACTCGCATATGACTTTGCCTGTTGGGACCTCGAGTACGAGTCCCAGTCCAGATCCTGACGTGTTGGAGGCGCCATCGGTGTACAGGACCCATAGGTCGGGTAACTTGGGAGAGGCACGGGAGGCTTCCTGTTCGACCTCAGGCATTATTTTGATGCTGAAATCAGCGACGAAGTCGATGAGTACTTATGAATTTATCGTTGTTCGCGACTGATATGTTATATCGTGCTCGCTTAATTCGATGGCCCACTTGGCCAATCTCCCTGACATCTCGGGTTTATGTAGGATGCTTATTAGGGGGACGGTCGTGACCACCAAGATGGGATGGCATTGAAAATAGTGTCTAAGCTTTCGTGAATCTACGACCAATGCCAGGGCCATCTTTTCGAGGTGGGTACCTCGTTTCGGCATCGACCAGGGTTTTGCTAATGTAATAGATTGGATATTGCATACCTTTGATTTCACGGATCAAGATTGTTCTTACTGTGAAGTCTGATATGGCCAGGTAGATTAAGAGACTCTTGTCGGGCTCTGCCTTGGCGAGTAGCGGGGGCGAGGAAAAGTATGCCTTTAGTTCTCTTAGGGCCTCGATGCACTCGGAATTCCACTGGAGTCCGTTGTCCTTTTTGAGTACGTTGAAGAATTTGTGGCATCTGTCAGAGGATCGTGAGAAAACCTTGACAATGCAGCTATACGGCCGGTCAACTTCTGTACCTGTTTCTTGCTGGTCAAAATTTCAGGTATTCCCTCTATGGCCTTGATTTGGTCGGGATTGACCTCAATGCCTCTTTGTGACACTAAAAATCGAGGAACTTCCCAGAGGTCATGCCAAAGGCGCATTTTTCGGGGTTCAGCTTCATGTCGTATCGCTTAAGTATATCGAAGGCTTCGCTCAGGTGGTCGATGTGGTCTTCTTTTCTTTTTGATTTGACCAACGTGTCGTCTATATAGACTTCCATTATTTTGCTGAGTTGCTATTTTAACATCTTGGTGACCTCTGATAGGTCGCCCCTCTATTTTTCAACCTGAATGGTATGACTCTGTAGCAGTATGTCCCTTGGTGGGTGATGAAAGTGGTCTTTTCCTGGTCCTCCTCTTCCATGGAGATTTGGTTGTAGCCTAAGTAGGCTTCCAAGAATCTTAATAACTCGTGCCCCGTTGTTGCGTCGATGAGTTGATCGATGTGAGGCAACGGAAAAGAGTCTTTCGGGCAGGCTTTGTTTAGGTCCTTGAAGTCTACGCACATGCGTCATTTCCCGTTTTTCTTTTTCACCATGACCACGTTGGCGACCCATTGGGGGTACTTTGACTCTCGGATGGAACCGTTGGTGAGCAATTTTTCCACCTCTTCGCGGACGGCTTTGTTGATTGTAGCATTGAACTTTCTTCTGATTTGTCGTACCGGCGAGTGGAGTGGATTGACGTTCACCTTGTGTGTAGCAATGTATTTCGGGATACCTGGCATATCTGCATGGGAGAAAGCAAATAGATCGACGTTGTTAGTTAAAAATTTAAAGAATTTACCTGGTTCTGTGAGCTTGCGACTGATGTAAGCTTTTTTGTTGAGGTCGCTACTATCCAGTTGAACCGGGTCGAGGTCTTCCACCGTTGACCCTTGGCTTCCACGATGTCGGGATCATTGATGACGTGTCTTTGTTCATCGGGCTCGGGCCCCGACTTCAGTAATTGTTATGCTCCTGAACCCTCTCCTTTTAGTTGTTCAGTGTATGTGCAATCTTGGGCGATGCGGTAGCATTCTTGAGCTGTGCGATGTTCACCGCGGATGATGAATATTCCCCATGGGGTAGGAAACTTGATGACCTGATATAAGCTGGACGGGATGGCCGTCATGGCGTGTATCCAGGTCGCCCTATAATGGCGTTGTAGGCTATGTCTTGGTTCATGACATGGAATGTTGTTTCTAGGGTGAAGACCCCGTACAGAACAGGCAATGTTATCTCTCTGGAGGTTCATTCAATTGCATTGTTAAGACCTGTTAGTGTTATGCAGCATGATACTATCTTGTCCTCGAGTCTCATTTGTGTGAGAATTCGGGGGTGGATAATACACGCGCCGCTCCCGTCGTCTACCATGATTCTTTTTACATCAGTATATGAAATTTGTAAATTAATGACAAAAGCGTCGGAGAGAGGTAAGGTCAAACCGTGGGTGTCTGACTTATTGAAGATGATACTGTCTTCGAGGTCATCATACCGTTCATGGGTGATCGACTGCTTTAGTTTTCATATGGTGGTGAACTTCACATGGTTGATTGTTTCTTCCTCGCCTCCGTCGATGATCATTTGGATGGTGCGGGCGGGGGAGAGTGGATTTGGGGGGCCTTGGTGTTGTTCTCGTCCAGGGGCCAAGTTGGCTCTTCTTCGGTCGCTCATCAGTTCCCTTAAATGTCCTTGCTGGAGCATGTTCACTATTTCTTGCCATAGAGCTATGAAATCCTCAGTCTTATGGCCCCACTCCTGATGGAACTCACGAAGGGCATTCGACTTTCTAGAATTTGGGTCGGACTTCATCTTTGTTGGCCATTTCACCTTGGGGCCGAGCTTCTCTAGGGCGTAAACTATTTCTAAAGGGGAAACACAAAAATTGTGAGCAGATAAAAGTGGAGGCATACCTCTTTCGTTTTGGTGAGTCCCCGTCTGTTGCCTGGACGTCCCTTCGGTTTGGCGGGGAGGTGGCGGGATGGCCGCTCTGATATACAGTTGGTTCCTTTCTCGATTGAGGCGTGGACCTGCATGATCTCTTCGGCTGTCATTACAGTGATCTCTCCTTGATTCTATTTGGACTGATGTTAACCGTTGAGTTGGACCGTTGAGGTCGTCTTCGTCTGCTCTCACCTCGGCACAGTAAGCGTTGTGAATTTATTCCCAGGTGGTGGGAGGGTATTTCATGAGTCTGCTTAGCAACTTTCTGGTCGCCCTCGACCCATTCCTGTTTAACCCATTTTGGAAGGCTACTACCGCCATCCCCTCTGACATGTTTGGCAGGATCATTCTTGCTCTATTGAACAGGGCGAGGAAGTCCCTGAGCCCTTCGTCAAGCGACTGTCTGATGGCGAATATGTCATTCACCTTGGCTTCTGCTTTCTTGGCTCTGCCATGAGCGGTGAAAACCTTGTCGGCCATTTCTTCGAATGTCGCTATGGAACATGCTGATAGTTATGAGTACCATGTTAAGGCTCCCCCTGTCAGGGTTTCGCAGAACTTCTTCAACAACATCGATGATACCTACTCTTTTGAGAGGTCGTTGCATTTTACCGTCGTGACGTAAGGAATGATATGGTCTTCGCGATCTATTGTGCCATCATATATTTTCAGATATGGTGGCATTTTGAAGGTTTTGGGTATGGCATATGGGGCTGCCTCCTCGCTATATGGTTGTTCCACGAACCGACCGACGTCTCGTTTTGGCAAAATTTTCGGGGCACCTGGTATCTTATCAACCCTTTCTTGGTGCTCCTTCATTTGGTCGCCGAGCGCTTTATTCTCGTTCTTCATTTCTTCCATTTTCTTCAGAATAGCTGCGAGCGCGTCGTTACCTGCATCCACAACAGTGTGAGTGTTACCTGTTGGGGGAGTAGCGGGTTTCTCGTTGATGGCTATTGTGGTGTCTTCTCGTGTGGTGCTCCTACTCGCCCCTGAGTGGGTTTGTCGAGTATGTTGTTTAGAGTACTTGTCAACCACGTCTCCAGTAGTTTTTTCACTGCTGGGGGCGCTTCCTCCATTGTGGAGTAGAGGCCCCCTTCTCGTGCGAAGCGGGTACACTCCCATGAGGGGGAGGTGATTCACTTTGCCTAGGTGAGGCACTCGATATCACATTCTCCTCGTCTTCTCTGTTAACCTCGTTAATGGTGCCTAGGAGGTTAGTAGTGATGCCCATCACTACTTTCAGTTTTTGATCTACTTTCCCTGCCATCGTCAGCTTGTGCAAACAGGAAAAAGATGACTGTCGTTGTTGTTGTTTTTTAGATCTAGAAGAAACTAAAATTTTAACTAGAAACTCCCTATAGACGGCGCCAAATTGTTTGACCAAAAAGTTTTAAATCTTTTTGTTAAACTGATTAATGAGAAAGTAGTAGATGAATCCTAGTTAAACATAATACTTTTAGATCTGAAGTTTGAATACATTGACGAGATGGACCGTGTATAGTATCAATGAATGCAAAATAAATGTTCCATGATTGTCAATGAATGTAACAATGAATATATGCAATAAATGTGGGTAATGGTATGAAATTCAATAAGAAGGAATTTGTCACCCAAATGTTAGATGACTTGGATGATTCCTCCTTCTGGCAATAACGCGTGACAATAGAATATGAAGATGGACAAGGAATCCTTGGATCTTGTGAGTAAAAAGAGGTATATTGAGCAATAAAATCAGTAGACAAGACAAGCTTTTTGTATGTTCTTGATAGTCAACCCTTTACAATATGTTCTTATCAGAAAAGTGAAGATCCCCTTTTTGTTCCGTATCTCTTCCTATTTATAGGAGATATTCCTAGAAAACCTTAAAAAGTACAATTAAAGGAATATTAAATGGAATATTCCTTCTCGCTATTCTAAGACTTATTTTAGGCGTTGCTGTTATTCGTTCTCTACACGACCTTGGCACTGGTCTTTCTCTAGGCGGTTCTTCGGCACTGAGCCGTGGTTGGCTTCAACCTCGACCATGTCTCGTCCATTTGCAATTGATGCGTGGCTAGAATTCATGATTTTAAGCATTATATACCTTACATTATATGTGCTTTTGTAATAAAAATACACGTTATATGTGCATAATGGAGTCTATTTCATGTGTAGGTGAATTGGAGATGGAAGCCGAGCTAAATGGATGCATAAACATCAAAAATACGCTCAAGAGTCAAAACGGAACAACCCGGGCTATAGTGGGGTGTTAGACCTGGCTATAGTGACGCGTTAGAGCCCAAACGCCAGGCCTAGCCTGGCTATAATGGGGCGTTTGGGGCTTAATGCCTGAGTCCCGAGTCCGGCCAATTCAGAGTTTTGAAGGTTTTAAGTGTTTCCCGGTTTGAATAGAAGTCTCCTACACGTTTAGGGTTTGTCCCAAACTTATAAATAGACCCAAAAACACAACTTTGAGGATATTATTCACGATTTGGACGAGGAGATTCACGTGGAGGAACACACACCACGCTTGAAGGAGGCTTCTACCTAGTTTTTCTTCTCTTCTCTTTCTTTAATTTCATAGTTTATTAGTTCTAGAGTTTTGGGTGCTACATGAACGTTGTAGTTTGAAGCTTGAATTGTTCTTATTATTTTATCATATTGGTTTATTTATTCAATCTTGCGCTTAATTATTTGATTGCTTGATCACCAATTGAATACTATCTACGAATCTAGGATTGAACTCGGGAGAGGGAATTCTAGATTGCATATAAGATTGGGTAGAGCAAGATCTTAACCCTTTAGGGGAGCGGATTTGCAGTTAGGATAGGAATATACCTAATCGCCTTGCTTGGTTATAATACGTGAATTATTAATTCGTTCTTGTTAATCCTAATTTCATAGGAATATAGGCGTTAGGTTAGCTTGAATAGGCGAGTTGTATTTCGGGAGAAGGATACGAGCAATATTACCTCGTCAATCAATAAACCAGATAAATTAATTAGACGATTAAAGTGGAAAACTCAACACGATTGTTTGCTAACCCATAACTCTAGAATATCGGCTCTTATTGAATTCGTGTCTAATTTGGCAAATTTGTTTCCCTAATTTCATAGTTTAATATTCTAGATTAATTTTAGTTAAATATTCATACTTTAGTATCCGCTTGAATTGATTAATTGTTTGGGTTTAATTTAGTCGATAGTTAATCACAAGTCCCTGTGGGTACAATATCTGGACTTACAATCCTATATTACTTGTCGACCACGTATACTTGTGTGTGCGTTTGGGACCAACAAGTTTTTGGCGCCGTTGCCGGGGACTTAGAAAATAACTATTCTACTAGATTGATTTTTTACTTTTGTCTATTTAAGTTTTTAATTTTTATTTTATTTTTTATATTTTTTATTTGTATCTTTATTTAATATTTTACCATANGTTGTCAAGGTGGCCATTGGGATGGTTGTCCTAATTCTTATTATCCTTCTCAGAGCTTTTATTGTAATGTTTCTAGTAATGTTAATGAGTTTGATAGGAGCAAGGAAGTGGAGGATATGGAAAGCATGGCTCGTATTATGGACTTGATGAAACAAGGAGCGGAGCAACAGAACATGATAGCCGAGCAACAACTTCTTGACGCCTTAGCTATCAAAAGGCTCCAAGCTAAAGTGGATGAATTAATGGCCAATTTCCAAGAAGAACCTCAACTCGACGAAGAG
>ML335551.1:0-88251 GCA_005239505.1 Nicotiana paniculata | reverse complement strand
TTAGGCGGGCGACTTACTGAGTACACGTTGTTTTCGTACTCATGCTACACTTGCTGTGCATTTTTATTGCATAGGTACCTTCATAGCGATGTGGCTGCTTTTGAGACTTAGGCGAGCTGCATTATCCGGAGGCGATCCGTAGCTGACAGAGTCTCCCTCGTATTGTATTATTTTATTTTAATTTCTTTGTCCAATTGTATTTCGGACAAGCTTTGTAGAAATTGTAAGATTCTTAGAAATTGCTCATGTACTTGTGACACCGGGTTCTGGGATGTGTTTGGGATATATTTGCTAAAATAGAATAATTAAACCATTATATTTACTTAACGGATTTTATTCAGTTATTATGTACTAAAGTGAAAGGTAATGATTTTCATAAATGCTAAAACAGGAAAATTTCACTTAACTATGTGATGATTGGCTTGCCTGACAATGATGTCCGGCGCCATCACGACCTTATGGATTTGGGGTCGTGACAATAAACAAGGATTTGGTACACAATCTTTAATTATTTTGAAGTCTTAAATTTTAGGAACGAATTAAATAACTATTTATAAATATTAGAAAAATAATAAATTACTATTTTGTCCAGTGTAAACTTTTTTTTTAAGGGTAAGAAAGGTGAATGACATTTTGTTAAGGGCGTTCGTGCTTTTAATACAGTACTAGTCTTAGGGTACGCGTTTTGCGGTGCACCCTATATTAATGAATACACAATTCTAAAAACCGTATGATTTAAGAAGTATAAGTTCTTTAAAATAATGAATGTTGATCACTTTTAGCTAGCTCAATTAAAAAAAATTATTTCATAGAAGTCTTTAGATGTGTTATTCTGATTTTCGAGGACTTCTATAGGAATATTTTATGAAAATTATTGTTATTTCTACGACCTAATAGTGAAATAAACAAATAACACAAAAGTACTTTTACCACGATCTTTCAAATATTTGCCAAAAAATACGATTTTTTTAATTCTTTTTTTTTTTAGAAATTTAAAAATGATGAGGTAGTCCATATAGCTCCTAAAAATGATAATTGGCAATATAAAGTCTAAAAAGGACTAATATTAAGTTAATATTTTATGATAAATATCTTAATTTATTAAAAATATAAGAAATTATCATTTGTTCGAATTGATTGCAAAAAGAAAGAAAAATAATTAATGACAACACATTTAGAATATATTTTTTCTTCTAAAATTTAATCCTTATTGCTTCAAGTTTGTATGTTTATAAATTTGACTCTTAATATTATACTATTACTAGTTTGCTCTAAATTCTGATTTCTTTTATTCCAATGTTCTTCTTATGAAAACACATTTATGTACTCTATTTTATTTTTTTAATGTTATATAAACATTACTAAATAATGTACATTTGAAATGCAATTGTTGATTGTCATTTTGAAGGTTTTTCTAGAATTTGATATTAGGTTGTGCATTTATATTTTTATACGTAAATTTTTAGATTTAATGGTCGAATTTAAATGGGAATCTACAACCTTGAAACCTAAACGAATATAAAACAAATCAAAAATAACTATAGACGTAAGAAACCTAATGAAAACAAATTTCTTATGAAGTAAATAAGGAAAGAATTTACTTAAGTAAAATCTTATTCGATCTTAAATTCCTAAATATTAGGACCTCTTACATAGTTCAAATAAAAAATAATTTAATAAACAAAACTTTAGTTGATTGTTTAAAAAAAATCTCTCTCTTCGCTCATGCTCTCGGCACACGATAGTTAACGTGTGCTGACTGTGCTCATCCATGGCGAACGGAAGAGGACGGGGACGTGGACGTGGGCGTGGTAGGCCCAAGAAGAACCCCATAGCTATCTATGGTTGCAATGGGGATAACGAGTTGTGAAGCGGGATCATCGTCGACAAGCTCTAGTGTTAAGAAGAGGATAGATCTGAACACTCCTCCAATAGAGACTGAAGTCAACAGCCCTGAGGAGCACCAGATCCAACATGCAAGTAAGGAAACAAAAATTTATGGCAATGAAATAGTGAATCATGCGCACTGCTACTGGAACAGTGGTTGTGGAGAATACTAAACCTGATGAGGTAGTTGCTATGAAGCCTAAACCGTGGACAAACCTATTTCGGAGGAACAAAGCAGTTGAGAATGGTATGTCGTTATCTTACATACCCCCACAAATTATTGATGGACAAATCGAGTGCAATTAGACAAAGCTGAAATTGATCTAGAAACGGAGAAGTGGAGAAGTGCTGTGATAGCTTATATCATTGGGGAAGTACCAGGTTACAACACTATGAAGAGATACAATGGGATGAATTGGGCAAATGTTGTTGAACCTGAGTTATACCTTCATGAGGAGGCCTACTACATCATTAAATTCAAAATGAATCAAGCATGAAGGAAATTTATTATTCTGGGCAATATACGATCAACAATAGACCTATTATTTTAAATCCATCGACACCAGATTTTGATTTCAATGAGGAGTTTCCTATAGAAATTCCTTTCCGGGTCCAATTCCCTAAGCTTCCTATGAACTGTTGGGGTCATGATTCTTTAAGTAGAATTGTTAGTGCACATTTATCTATGCAGATGAGCATACAACAGAGAAAACTAGAGTGTCCTTTGCAAGGATGCTGATAGAAATAAACATCACTAAAGAGTTGCCTCGATAGTTAATGTGTAACGACCCGACCGGTCTTTTTATGTTATCGGATCCCGTTCCCCTAAATAAAACTTTCCATAGTATTTTTTTTATGATATGACTTGCGGGGACTGGTGGTCCGGGATTCGGAGGTGTTTAGAGTGCTATAGGAACAATTGGTTCCTTAAGGTTGGCCTTTAAGGCCAAGTTTGACTTCGGTCAACGTTTTGGGTAAACGACCTCGAAATCGATTTTTGTTGGTTCCGGTAGCTTCGTGTGATGATTTTTGACCTGGGCCTATGTTCGGAATGGGTTTCTGATGAGCCGGGAGCGTTTCGGTGCCCAATATTGAAATAAGAAGTTACTTAAGTTCCTATTGTGGTTTTGGACGTGTTTTTGTGTTATCGAGGTCCGAACGGAATTTTGAGATCGGGAATAGTTTCGTTATGTCATTTATGACTTACCTGCAAAATTTGGTGTCATTCCGAGTAGTATCGATCGGTTCGGCGCGTTGTTAGCCAAGTCTTGAAAACTTAAAGTTCCTAAGTTTGATTCTTGGGGTTTTGAGGTGTATTTTGAGTTTTAGCATTGTTTTGGGTGTTCTAAAGGCTCGAGCGAGTCCGTATTATGATTTGGGACTTGTTGGTATAATTGTACGGGGGCTCGGGTGGACCCAGGTGCCTCCCGGACACCACAAGAGGCCAAAAACCAGCTGAAATAGCTGCTGGTGCACCTGTTCTGGTGTGACCGCAGGTGCGGTTGACCAGTCGCAGGTGCGGGACCGCTCCTGCGGTCCCAGCCTCGCAGGTGCGACCCTCAGTAGTCTGGCCAATTCTCACAGGTGCAGACAGAGTTCCGCAGGTGCGGTCTCCACTCTGCAGGTGCGGTCCCAGGTTCCCCAGTCTATTTCCGCAGGTGCGAGCCTTTTCTCACAGGTGCGAGACCACAGGTGCGGTCCTCGAGCCGCAGGGCGAAAACACTGTTCAGGAAGTGTGTTTTTATACACGGGTTTAATTCATTTTTTCTCATCTTCTTCTTCTTCCTTGGGGAGATTTCCTCCATTTTTGAGGGGCAAACGACTTGGTTATTGAAGGTAAGTAAATTCTTCTCTAATATTGGCTTCATGTTTGAATTCCTAGTAAAGTTTAGTTACATAATTAGTGAAAAATCAAGAATTTTGTAGTACCCTAGGGCCTTCGATAATTTGAGAATTTACCCATAGATTTGCTATGAAATCAAGTAGAAATCGTGTATTAATGATCCCTAGGCTTTGGGTGAGTGTTTCCTTCGAGAATTATTGGAATCCGATCATGCGGGCCCGAGGTCGGATTTTAGATTTTCTTCAAGAATGGTGAATTTGGCTAAGTGATAGGAGAATTTCCGTGCTTTGAATATAAATTAATGTATTTGTATAACCTTTGGCTAGTTTCGAGTCCTCGGGTGTAGAGTTTGGAGTTCGGGCGCGTTCTCGGTCCGGGGAGTAAATTCGACGCAAGGTCAGTCTCCTTTCTAACCTTGTAAGGGGGAATTGTCTCCCTAGGTGATTTAAATGCTATATGTGATAATTTGTGGGGGCTACGTACGTACAAAGTGGCGAGAGTCCGTACGTAGCGACTATTACTATTATGTCCGGGGAGTTAGGCCCACATCATGCCTTGTGTTTTACTTGATATGAACTATATGCTTAATGAATTAACGTTATATGATGCCTATTCCCCGAAGTAAAGAAATTTGAGAAAAACTTGTAAGAAATTGTTCACTGAAAAGTATTCTCTTTTAAAAAGGAATAATGTGTGTGCATGTGACCGCTTCGCAATTTACATTCCGCGAGCGAAGTGTGATTTCCCCCACTCTTATGAGAACGGGTCGTACGCCACGGCAGATTGATAGATGCACTTTTGGTATGGGCCATTCGATCATCTGCAGTGCATAGAGGGATTGAGAGATGCACTTATGGTACGGGTCGTTCGATCATCAGCAGTGCATAGAGGGATTGAGAGATGCACTTTTGGTATGGGCCGTTCGATCCTCGGCAGTGCATAGAGAGGTTGATAGATGCACTTTTGGTACGGGTCGTTCGATCCTCGGCAGTGCATAGATGTGAGTACTTTGTGGATAGGTGCACTTTTGGTACGGGCCGTTCGATCCTTGGTAGTGCACGGGCATGACTATCTTATGACTCCGGCCGGTTGTACTTACCCTACATGCGTATGATTTATTTGCTACTAAATTCATGGATATTGAACTGACAGATATTTGGGAAAAAAGTGAAGTGGTAATTGTTTTATTCATCCCCAGTATTTTTCTTAGGTTTCAGTACCTTACATATATATTTGTTGCTCCACTGCTTTAGATGCCTACCATTTCTATTATATTCTGTTAAATTATACTGTCGGACCTTAGTGAGTGTCATGTCGAACTCTCGCCACTACCTCTTCGAGGTTAGGCGGGATACTCACTGGGTACATATATATATTTATGTACTTATGCTACATTTCTGTACTTAATTGTACAGGTTCTGAGGCTGGTGCTTCTGGTTATCCGACAGGAGCTTGACGTATATTCTAGACATGACTCCACAGAGAGCTGCCTCCCTTAGCGATTCTCAGTAGTGCTATGGAGTTATCTTTTGTTTATTTCTTTCTACTTCTCTCAGACAGCAATACAGTTTGTATCATCTTTTGTATATACTACTAGTTAGCCAGTAGACTTGTGACACTAGTTCCTGGAACGCACATAGTAGACTCTTTATTTTGGGACTATATATATTGGATCATGATCATTGTGGTTGTATTTACTTAAGTTGGTTAATGATTCCGCTTTTATTTAAATGATCTAAGCTTAAATCTTTGGGAATATGTGGGGTTGGTATGTCAAATAAGGATAATCTCACTAGTAAACAAATGTTGGCTTGCCTGACTCTGGTGTTGGGTGCCATCACGGCCTGTGTTGGATTTTGGGCCGTGACAACATGGTATTAGAGCACTAGGTTCACATAAGTCTCACGAGTCACGGGAAAACCCAGTAGAGTCTTGCGGATCAATACAGAGACGTCTGTACTTATCTTCAGGAGGCTATAGGGTGTTAGGAAACCTCTCTTTGTTCTTATTCTATCGTGCAGTCGATGATTTATTGAATTCATTCTTCTATTCTCTCACAGATGGTGAGGACGCGCGCATCTGATGTTCCAGACCCGGTAAGGGCCACTACCCCCGCTGGCAGAGGCCGGGGGAGGGCACTGGCCCGTGGTAGGGGACGAGAGCATCCCAGAACTATTCCGGTCCCGCCACCAGAGGACCCTATTATAGAAGAGCAGGATGAGGTGCCTCCAGCAGATCCTGCACCAGTAGACTATATGGCAGCGCCAGGCTTCCAGGCAGTCATGGGCCGTATGATGAGATTTATGGACATTATGTCATAGGTTGGTTTATTTCTAGCAGATCCTGCCACTTCTCAGGAAGGAGGGGGAGTCCAGACCCCTACTGCCCAGGCTGCAGGATAGACAGCAACATTACATCATACCCCGGGTACACTGCCCGTGGGTGGGGTCCAGCCTATTGCAGCAGCACCTGAGCCAAGACCAGCTGCGGACGGTGATCCGCAGAAGTTATTGGATAGATGGACCCAATTTCACCCTCCGGTCTTTGGGGGTGAGCGAGGCGCGGACGCCCAGGATTTTGTGGATAGGTGCAGGGACAGACTGCACAACATGAGGATACTAGAGTCCCATGGAGTGGATTTCACTACCTTCTAGTTGGAAGGCAGAGCTCGTAGGTGGTGGCAGTCCTACATTCTCAGTAGGCCAGCAGATTCTCCTCCTATCACTTGGGAGCAGTTCACGCAGATATTTTTGGACAGATATATCCCACCCTCTGAGAGGGAAGAGCTGCGGTACCATTTTGAGCGACTAGAGCAAGGGCAGATGTCAGTGACAGATTATGAGGCCAGGGCTATCAGTCGATGGGTCCGGCACCAGCAGTCCGACCACCTAGAGGTGGAGGACAGGTCGGCAGGGGTCGTCCTAGAGGTGGAGGATAGTTAGGGTGAGGTCAGGCAGCTCCTGTTCACTCTGGTAGAGCCCAGTCTTTCGGTACTCCAGCCAGATTCTATGCCATTCCAGCCAGATCAGATGCAGTGGCCTTAGATGCCGTGATCACAAGTATTATTTCAGTATGTGGTAGAGAGGCATCGGTGTTATTTGATCTAGGATCCATTTATTCCTATGTTTCGATCTTATTTGCTCATTTTCTGGATGTCCCTCGTGAGACCTTGGATTCACCTATTTATGTGCCTACTCCTGTGGATGATTCTGTGGTTATAGACCGAATTTTCCGATCCTATGTGATTTCATTTTGTGGGTTCGAGACTTGAGCGGATCTCTTATTTCTCGACATGGTTGATTTCGAGATTATTTTAGGCATAGATTGGCTATCTCCTTATCATGTCGTGCTAGATTGCCATGCCAAGACAGTTACCTTAGTCGTGCCCGAGTCGCCTAGGCTGGAGTGGAGAGGTTCCTCAGTTAGTACAGCCAGCCGGGTTATTTCATTCTTGAAGGCTCGACATATGGTCGAGAAGGGTGGTTCGAGAGTTTGTGAATGTATTTCCTTCGGATCTTTCGGGCATGCCTCCTGACCGTGATATTGATTTCTGCATTGATTTAGCTCCAGACACCCGGCCTATATCTATTCCTCCGTACCGTATGGCTCCGAAGGAGTTGAAGGAGCAGTTTGAGGAGTTGTTAGCTAAGGGGTTCATCATACCGAGTGTATCGTCGTGGAGTGCTCCAGTTTTATTTGTGAAGAAGAAGGATGGGTCTATGCGGATGTGTATTGACTACCGCCAGTTGAACAAGGTTACCATTAAGAACAAGTATCCCTTCCCGCGCATCGATGATTTGTTTGACCAGTTGCAGGGTGCTCATGTGTTTGCAATCGGGGTATCATCAGTTGAGGATTCGGGCTTCAGATGTTCCGAAGACTGCTTTTCGTACGAGATATGGCCATTATGAGTTCCTGGTGATGTCCTTTGGCTTGGCTAATGCCCCAGCAGCATTCATGGACTTGATGAATAGGGTGTTCAGGCCGTATATTGATTCTTTTGTCATTGTCTTCATTGATGACATTTTGGTTAACTCACGTAGCCTGGGGGAGCACGAGCAGCATTTGAGAGTTGTGCTCTAAACTTTGCGAGAACAGAAGCTATATGCTAAGTTCTCCAAGTGTGAGTTTTGGTTGGATTCCGTGGCATTTTTGGGGCATGTGGTATCCGGAGAGGGGATCAAGGTTGATCCTCAGAAGATCGAGGCAGTTCAGAGTTGGTCGCGTCCTACTTCAGCTACAGATATCAGGAGCTTTTTGGGCCTAGCAGGCTATTATTGCCGATTTGTGGAGGGTTTCTCTTCTATTGAAGCTCTATTTACTAGATTGACTCAGAAGAATGCCCCGTTTCGATGGTCTGACGAGTTTGAGGCGAGCTTTCAAAAGCTCAAGACAGCATTGACCTCAGCACCAGTTCTGGTATTGCCTTCCGTCTTTGGGATGTATACAGTATATTGCGACGCTTCACGCGTTGACTTGGGGTGTGTATTGATGCAGGAGGGGAGAGTTATTGCTTATGTTTCATGCCAGCTGAAGGTTTATGAGAAGAATTACCCGGTGCATGATTTGGAGTTGGCGGCGATTGTTCATGCTCTTAAGATTTGGAGGCACTACTTGAGGTTAGACCTTGTGCTTTGAGGTTTATACAGACCATCGTAGCTTGCAGCACTTGTTCAAGCAAAAGGATATTAATTTGAGGTAGCACAGATGGCTTGAGTTGTTGAAAGATTATGATATCACCATTCTTTATCACCCGGGCAAGGCAAATGTGGTAGCAGATTCTTTGAGCAGGAAGGCGGAGAGTATGGGTAGCTTGGCTTATATTGCAGCAGAGGAGAGACCTCTAGCCTTGGACATTTAGTCCTTGGCCAATCGCCTAGTGAGGTTAGACCTTTCAGAGCCTCCTCGAGTTTTAGGACATGTGGTTGCTCAGTCTTCGTTATTGGGGGAGATTAAGGCCCGGCAGTTCTATGATCTGTGCTTAGCAGAGCTTCGGGAGACAGTGGTCCAGGGTAGGGCCAGGGAGGCTACTATTGGCGAGGATGGTGTTCTGAGACTTTGGGGCCGCTTATGTGTTCCTAATGCTGATGGACTAGGGAGAGGATTCTATAGGAGGCACACGGTTCTCATTATTCTATTCATCCTGGTGCTACGAAGATGTATCGTGACTTGATGCAGCATTTCTGGTGGAGGCGGATGAAGAAGGACATTGTGGAGTATGTGACTTGGTGGCTTAATTGCCAGCAGGTGAAGTATGGGCACCAGAGGCCAGGAGGCCTACTTCAGCAGATGCCCGTTCCTGAGTGGAAATTTGAGTGCATCGATATGGACTTCGTGGTTGGGTTGCCTCGGAATTTGCGGAAGGTTGACGCGGTTTGGATTATTATGGATAGATTGACCAAATTGGCGCATTTCATTCCAGTAGCTACTACATATACTTCTGAGAGGTTTGCCCATATCTACATTTGGGAGATAGTCCGGTTGCATGGTGTGCCGGTGTCCATTATATCAGATCGAGGCCCTCAGTTCACCTCGCACTTCTGGAGAGCATTGCATAGTGAGATGGGCACCCAGATAGACCTCAGCACATCATGTCACCCTCAAACTGATGGTCAATCGGAGCGTACAATTCAGATATTAGAGGACATGCTCAGGGCATGTGTGATTGACTTCGGAGGTCAGTGGGACCAGTTCTTGCCTTTGGTTGAGTTTGCTTACAATAATAGTTATCAGCCCAACATTGAGATGGAACCATTTGAGGCTTTGTATGGTCGGCGATGTCGTTCTCCAATCGGGTGGTTTGAGCCTGGCGAGGCTAAGTTATATGGCACCGACCCGGTGAGGGATGCCTTGGAGAAAGTGAAGTTGATTCAAGAGAGGCTCCGTACAGCACAGTCCAGACAGAAGAGTTACGCGGATCAGAGGGCGCGTGATGTATCATTTATGGAGGGAGATAGGGTCATGTTGAAAGTCTCGCCTATGAAGGGTATTATGAGGTTTGGGAAGAAGGGTAAGCTGAGCCCGAGGTTTATAGGTCCATTCGAGGTGTTGAGGCGAGTTGGGGATGTTGCTCATGAGCTGGCCTTGCCTCCCAGTTTATCAAGAGTTCATCCAGTTTTTCATGTATCTATGCTCCGGAGGTACCACGCCGACTTCTCTCACATGGTTGATTTCAGCACTATTCAGTTGGATGAGAGGTTGGGCTACGAGAAGGAGCCAGTTGCTATTATTGATAGACAGGACTACGAGTTGAGGTCCAAAAGAGTTTCTGCCGTAAAGGTCTAGTGGAAGGGCCATCCAGTTGAGGAGGCGACCTGGGAGTCCGAGAAGGACATGCGGAGCAGATATCCACACATATTCAGCACTTCAGGTATGATTCTAGACCCGTTCGAGGACGAACATTTGTTTAAGAGATGGATAATGTAATGATCCGATCGGTCATTTTGCGTTATTGTACCCCGTTCCCCTAAATAAAACTTCCCATAGAGGTTTTTTTTTATGATTTATGACTTGCGGGGAGTGGTGGTACAGGATTCAGAGGTGTTTAGAGTGCTATAGGAATAATTGGTTCCTTAAGGTTGGCCATTAGGTCAAGTTTGACTTCGGTCAACGTTTTGGGTAAACGACCTTGGAGTCGAGTTTCGTCGATTCCGGTAGCTTCGTGTGATGATTTTGGACCTGGGCATATGTTCGGAATGGGTTTCTGATGATCCGGGAGCGTTTCGGCGCCCAATATTGAAATAAGAAGTTCCTTAAGTTCCTATTGTGGTTTTGGATGTGTTTTTGTGTTATCGAGGTCCGAACGAAATTCTAAGATGGGGAATAGTTTTGTTATGTCATTTATGACTTGCCTGCAAAATTTTGTGCCATTCCGAGTAGTATAGGTCGATTCCGCGCGTTGTTAACGAATTCTAGAAAACTTAAAGTTCCTAAGTTTGGTTCTTAGGGTTTTGAGGTGTGATTTTGAGTTTTAGCATTGTTTTGGGTGTTCCGAAGGCTTGAGCGAGTCTGTATTATGATCTAGGACTTGTTGGTATATTTGGACGGGGGCTCGGGTGGGTCCAGGTGCCTCCGGGACACCACACGAGGCCAAAACCAGCTGAAATAGCTGTTGGTGCACCTGTTCCGGTGTGACCGTAGGTGCGGTTGACCAGTCGCAGGTGCGGGACCGCCCCTGCAATCCTAGCCTCGCAGGTGCGATCCCCAGTGGTCTGGACAATTCTCGCAGGTGCGAACAGAGTTCCGCAGGTGCGGGCCCAGGCTCCCCAGTCCATTTTCGCAGGTGCGAGCCTTTGCTCGCAGGTGCGAGACTGTAAGTGTGGTCCTCGAGTCGCCGGTGCGAAAACACTGTTCAGACAGTGTATTTTTATACACGGGTTTAATTCATTTTTTCTCATCTTCTTCTTCCTTGAGGCGATTTCGTCCATTTTTTTAGGGGCAAACGACTTGGTTATTGAAGTTAAGTAAATTCTTCTCTAATATTGGCTTCATGCATGAATTCCTAGTTAAGTTTAATCACATAATTAGTGAAAAATCAAGAATTTGGTAGTAACCTAGGGCCTTCGATAATTTGAGAATTTACCCGTAGATTTGCTATGAAATCAAGTAGAAATCGTGTATTAAAGATCCCTAGGCTTTGGGTGAGCGTTTCCTTCGAGAATTATTGGAATCCGAGCATGCGGGCCCGAGGTCGGATTTTAGATTTTCTTCAAGAAGGGTGAATTTGGCTAAGTGATAGGAGAATTTTCGTGCTTTGAATATAAATTAATGTATTTGTATAACCTTTGGCTAGTTTCGAGTCCTCGGGTGCAGAGTTCGGAGTTCGGGCGCGTTCTCGGTCCGGGGAGTAAATTCGACGCAAGGTCAGTCTCCTTTCTAACCTTGTAAGGGGTAATTGTCCCCCTAGGTGATTTAAATGCTATATGTGATAATTTGTGGGGGCTACGTACGTACAAAGTGGCGAGAGTCTGTACGTAGCGACTATTACTATTATGTCCGGGTAGTTAGGCCCACATCATGCCTTGTGTTTTACTTGATATGAACTATGTGCTTAATGAATTAACGTTACATGATGCCTATTCCCCGAAGTTATGAAATTTGAGAAAAACTTGTAAGAAATTGTTCACTAAAAAATATTCTCTTTTAAAAAGGAATAATGTATGTGCATGTGACCGCTTCGCAATTTACATTCCGCGAGCGGAGTGTGATTTCCCCCTATCTTATGGGAACGGGTCGTACGCCATGGAGGATTGAGAGATGCACTTTTGGTACGGGCCGTTCGATCGTCGGCAGTGCATAGAGGAATTGAGAGATTCCCTTTTGGTATGGGCCGTTCGATCCTCGGCAGTGCATAGAGGGATTGTGAGATGCACTTTTGGTACGGGTCGTTCGATCCTCGGCAGTGCATAGAGAGGTTGAGAGATGTACTTTTTGTACAGATCGTTCGATCCTCGACAGTGTATAGATGTGAGTACTTGTGGAGAGGTGCAATTTTGGTACAGGTCGTTCGATCCTCGATAGTGCATAGATGTGAGTACTTTGTGGCGAGGTGCACTTTTGGTACAGGCCGTTCGATCCTCGGCAGTGCACGGGCATGACTATCTTAATACTCCGGCCGGTTGTCCTTACCCTGCATGCGTATGATTTATTTGCTACTAAATTCATGGATATTGATTTGACAGATATTTGGGGAAAAAGTGAAGTGGTATTTGTTTTATTCATCCCCAGTACTTTTCTTGGGTTTCAGTACCTTACATATATATTTGCTGCTCCACTGCCTTACATGCCATCTGTCGGACCTTATTAAGTATCATGTCGACCTCTTGTCACTACCTCTTCGAGGTTAGGCGGGATACTCACTGGGTACATATATATATTTATGTACTCATGCTACACTTATGTACTTAATTGTACATGTTCTGAGGCTGGTGCTTCTGGTTATCCAACCAGAGCTTGACGTATATTCTGGACCTGACTCCACGATGAGCTGCCTCCCTTGGCGATTCTCAGCAGTGCTATGGAGTTTTCTTTTGTTTATTTCTGTCTACTTTTCTCAGACAGTAGTACAGTTTGTATCATCTTTTGTATATTCTACTAGTTCGCATGTTGACTTGTGACACTAGTTCCCGGCACGCACATAGTAGACTCTTTATTTTGGGACTGTATATATTGGATCATGATCATTGTGGCTGTATTTACTTAAGTTGGTTAATGTTTCCGCTTTTATTTAAATGATCTAAGCTTAAATCATTGGGAATATGTGGGGTTGGTATGTCAAATAAGGATAATCTCACTAGTAAACAATTGTTGGCTTGCCTGACTCCGATGTTGCGCGCCATCACGACCTGTGTTGGATTTTGGGTCGTGACATAATCTTATGGATCTTAATGGCAGGAAATTCACACAGCTAGTCAGGTATGACTGGAAACTTGAGTATTGCCATAAATGTCTGGTGGTGGGGCACAAATGTGGCATAGAGAAACGACCAAACAATCATCAAGAGAAGCAACCTATAAGGAGAAGAGAGCCTAAGAAGGTCACAATGGAATGGAGATGCAAAGGCCCATTTAATGGAGGAGACAAGCAGGCTAACCAACCAGGAGACCAAGCTCAGCAGCAGGCACAAGACATTCCCTCTCAGCAGACCAAAGAAGGTTCGCATGGCAAAGGAAATGTACAAACAATTGTTGGTACTCATGAAAAAGAGTAGCAAGGCAATTTTCGAACACCTATTCAACAGCACAAGGACAATTTGGAGACAACAATAGACAAGGGCAAAGCTGCAGGAATTATGCTTAAACTGAATTTGGTAAATTTCCCAGCACTGTCAGCTATAGTAGTGAAAAATGCCTTCGAGCCATTACAAAAGGGAAGTTGGAATGCTAACACCCTACCCCCTGATAAGGGTAGGGGTCACATAACTTTCTAATGAAGTGGCTCTTCTGGAATATCAGAGGTATAAATAAGAGATACAAACAAAAAGAGTTAAAAAATTATATTAGTAGTCAGAAAATAAAATTAGCAGCTATAGTTGAAACTAGAGTCAAAGAACATAATGCAAGCAATGTAATGCTAAAAGTAATCCCAGGGTGGAAATATTTTACAAACTATCAACATGCTCCAAATGGAAGAGTGTGGCTTACATGGGATCCTCAATGGTATATTGTTACAGAGAACAGAAGCTCAACTTATACATTGTTTGGTACAAGATAGGCTGGGTGTGGTAGATTGTGAAGTTACAGCTATCTATGGATATAATACTCTAGAACAAAGGAAATAATTGTGGGAATCTATAAAGGAGCTAGCAGTAAGAATTACCAAGACATGGCTCCTATGTGGTGATTTCAATGTTGTGTTGTATTCTAATGACAGACTTATGGGTAATCATATTAACTATACAGAAATTCATGATTTTGTTGATCGCATGAATTCACTATCTCTTAATGAACTGTCGTGGACAGGAGAGTATTACACATGGTCAAACAAATAAAATGGTGCATATAGGGTATGTAGCAGGCTTGACAGAGCACTTGGTAACCTTGAATGGATGATGCAGTGGGGTCAAGTGACTACTAAATATGGGCTGCCATTTATTTCTGATCATACTCCCATGATACTCACCCTACACTCAGCAAAACATTGAAAATTACCATTTAGATTCTTTAATGTTGGGGTTGAGCATGATAGTTTGGTTGTTATTGTGGAAAGGATTTGGGGACAATTATATGCTACTTGCAACATGAAGAATGTTTGGATGAAGCTGAAGGCTCTAAGACCACTGTTCAGAGCTTTAAATAATGAACAGTTCAGAACTATTAGCTTGAAGATTGAACAGGCTAGAGTGGAATTAGAAAACATACAGGGAAAGATCAATACAACATGTAATGATTCACTGCTTGAAGAATAAAGGAGTCTACTACAGAATTTTAAAAAATGGTCTCTCGTGGAAGAGAGTGTATTGAAGCAGAAGTCAAGAGCAAAATAGATTAGGCTTGGTGATTCAAACAGCAAGTATTTTGCAATTGTCATGAAGGAAAGAAATCATAAGAAATATCTGAATGAAATTATGGCCCTCACAGGTGCTAAGCATACCCACCCTGACAACATAAAATAGGAGATCATTGAATTTTATAAGTCACTAATGGGAGCAGAAGCTCATTCTCTTCCTGCTATAAACAGAATGGTTATGAGGAATGGACCAGTACTGTCACAACAACAAAAGATTTCTCTTTGTGCTGAGATTATTGACAAAGAAATCTATGCTGGACTTTGTGTTATTAATAGTGATAAAGACCAGGAATTGATGGATACAATGCCTACTTATTTAAGAATGCATGGGTGGTCATTAAAGGTAAAGTTACTCAAGTTGTCAAAGACTTCTTTATTACTGGGAAATTTTATAAAGTTGTTAACTGCACTACTCTCACATTGGTGCCTAAAATACCCAGTCCTAATATAGTCAAAGATTATCAACCAATTTCCTGTTGCACCATGCTGTATAAACTGATATCTAAATTTCTAGCAGCCAGGATATATACAACAAGTCATTGCCTCTATCATCTGTGAGGCACAAACTGTCTTCATTCCTGGTAGGATAATAGTTGATAACATTATACTAGCACATGAGCCAGTAAATGAATACACAGGGAAAAACATTTCTGACGGATGTATGATCAAGATTGATCTTCAAAAAGCCAATGACTCGGTCGAGTGGAGTTTTTTGGAGCAAGTCCTGATAGAGCTAGGATTTTCTATGAGATTTGTAGCATGGATAATGGAGTGTGTTATCACAGTTAACTATATTGTCATGATAAATGGTGAATCTACCCCACCATTTGATGCTGCTAAAGGTTTGAGGCATGGAGATCCTATCTCCCCCTTCTTATTTTCCATAGTTATGGAGTATCTCAATAGAAGTCTCAACTGTCTCAAAGAAGTGAAAAGTTTCAGATTTCATCCAAGATGTGCAAAGTTAGGAATCACACACCTTAGTTATGAAGATGACCTCCAGTTATTTGCTAGAGGTGAACTTCCCTCAACCTCTGCTATTCATATATGTTTTACTCAATTTTCCCAAGTATCCGGACTGCAAGCAAATCTGAGGAAAAGCTCAGTGTACTTTGGTGGAGTCCCTCAGACTGTTAGAATGGATATCCTGCAACAGTTAGGTTTCACATTGGGGGGAACAGCCTTCCAAATATCTTAGTATCCCACTTGCTACCAAGAAGCTCTCATTGATACAATGGCGTCCTTTGGTAGAGAAGATAGTAGCAAAGATTTCTTCCTGGACAGAAAATAAATTATCATATGCTAGTCGAGTACAGCTTGTTCAAACTGTGGTATTTGGTATTCAATCTTATTGGTCGCGGTTGTTTACTCTGCCTTCAAAGGTTTTGAAGATGATTTACTCATACTGTAAAAGCTACATCTGTCACGACCCAAATTCCCAACCCTCAGGATCGTGATGGCGCCTAACACCATACTTGCTAGGCAAGCCAATGTTAGAACTTGACTAAACTTTTCTTTTAAAAGTTTATTTAAACATAATTGGAAAATTTAAAATGAATACGAAATCTAATACTTTTCAATAAATGACATCAGGAATAATATTCGAAATAATAAAATGAACCACGAACTAATGCTAAATATATAGCTACCCAGGGTTTGGAGTCACAATTCACAAACTACTAAAGAATACAACAAGTATTTGGCTGAAAGAAAAATATATATATCTGTTTTGAATGAAATAAAACACTAACTAAATAATGTGGAGAAGACTCCACGAATCTGCGGACGCCAGCATATCTACCTCGTGTCTCCGTACGAACGCTCACTACTCGATAACTCAACTCTGGCCGGAACTTGGATCTGCACAAGAAGTGCAGAGTGCAGTATCAGTACAACTGACCCCATGTACTGGTAAGTGCTGAGCCTAACCTCGACGAAGTAGTGACGAGGCTACGGCGAGGCATTTATAATATAACCTGGGTACAATGTATAATAAAGCAAGAAGGGAATATTAAACTAAATAAACAATAATTTGCAGAAATTAATAGAATAACTCAGCTAGCTTTTCCAGATCTCGGCTATAACCGATTCTTACAAAAATTCCCAAGTTTCAATTTAAATAACAGTCAGAGCAAAATATGAAATGACAGCAATAAAATAGTGAGTGTTCTAGTCTTTATTTTATAACCATTAAAACATGAATATTCTCCCTTATTTCTCCTTGTTTCGGCGTGCAACCCGATCCTTCCTGTATTGCTCCTCCCTATATATATATCACCCTTCTTTCTCCTGTTGCGGCGTGCAACCCGATCCCACAAGTCCACCCTTATTACTCCTTGTTGCAGCGTGCAACCCGCTCCCACCAGACAATCTAATCTCATTATTTATAATAAAGATTTCACAATTTAGATCAAAGTCTTTCACAGTATTTATGTCTCAACCATTGTAAACAGAAAGTTGTACTATTCAGAAACTTCACCAATTATCATTACACAGCGAAACCAACCGAAATGTATCATGAAACACTGACAACCAGCTCAACCATTAATGTACCACAATGAAATTAAGGAATAATTAATACTCCCAAATAAGTGAAACAATATCTAACAAACAAGTAAGCAAAACAAGAAGACATGGAGGCATCAATGATCATGAAACAATTAAGACATGAGTAAAATAAATAGGAAACGGGGAAGGAACATGCTAAACAAATAATTTGGTGGTGCATAGATACTCGTCACCTCACCAATACACCACGCACATGAAAATTCACATAGCATTTAAGTCGGGGATTCTTATTCCCTCAAGTTAAGGTTAAACGAAACACTTACCTCGATCTCACAAGCAACTCACTGCTCAAGCATAGTCTTTCCTTTAGAATTTACCTCTAACCCGCTCGAATCTAATCATAATTAGTTCAACATATTTAATAATTGCTAAAGGAATTAACTTTAAATGAAAAATCATGGTTTCCCTATGTTTTCCTATCAAAATATAAAAATCGACCTCAGGCCCGCCTGGTCTAAACTCGAGGTTCGGATCAAAACTCGTTTACCCATTCTCCCCCGAGCCCGGATATACAATTAGTTTTGGAATCCAACCTCAATTCGAGGTCTAAATTCCCAAATTTTGAAATTCCTAAGTTCTACCCAAAAAATCCCAATTTTTACCTTGAAAACTCGAGATTCTAGGTTGAAATATTGTTACGAGTTACAAGAGATTGAAAGGAATTAGTTAGAAATCACTTACCTATGATTTGGAGAAGTTTGGGTCTTTGAAAAATCACCTATGGAGGTTTAGGGTTCGAGAGAATTGAAAAATGGGTGAAAATCCCGTCTAAGTCCCAACTTAACAGCTACAGATGTCGCAATTGCGATTGAAGCTTCGCAAATTGCGAGAAGGATATCGCAAATGCGAACCTTCGCAATTTCTGTTGCCTTCGCATTTGCGACTATTATGTCGCATTTGCGACTACTGGCCTTACTGGACACTCTTCACATTTGCGAAGAAAATCTCACATTTGCGAGAATTAAGCTGGCCCAGGCTTCTTTTCATTTGCGATGAAAAGCTTGCATTTGCCATCATTTCCCACATCGCTTTTGCGATGCCTAATCTCGTAATTGCGAGATTAGAGGCCTGCTACAGACACCCGATGAACCAGCTGTGTTTTCTAAGTTCTAAACACTTCGTAGCTTATCCGAAACTCACCTGAGCCCTCGGGGCTCTAAACCAAACCTGCACGCAAGTATAAAAACATCATATGGTCTTGCTCGTCAATCAAATCAAAAAAATAACACTTAAAACGATGAATTTATCATCAAAACTTATGATTTTCTCAAGAACACTTCAATTTCACTATTTTCTCAACCGGACGTCTGAATCACGTCAAATGAACTCCGATTTCCACCAAATATTACAGATAGTACTTAAGCATTATAACAAACCTGTACCGGGCTCCGGAACCAAAATACAGGATCGATACCAATGAGTTCAAACATTAATTCATTTATTTATTTCATTAAAAATCCAGCACAACAATTTTCTTCAAAAAATGATTTCTAAAGTTAGGGATCTCGGAATTCAATTCTGGGCATACAAGTCTTATATTTTACTACGGGCCTTCCGGGAATGTCGAAACATGGATCCGGGTCTGTTTACTCAAAATATTGACCAAAGTCAACTGAAAATCAAAATTTAACTCTAAAAATTATTATTTCTTATATGTCCACACAAAGGCTTTTTGGATTCACGTCCAAACTGCACATGCAACCGAGGTAAATAAAATTAATCTTTTTAAGGCTAATGAGTCCAGAATGGTGTCTTAATTTGTAAGATGACCCTTTGGGTCATCACAACATCTGGTCTGGGATAAATGCGATCACAAAAAAGGCTTTGGTAGCCTGTGATAGAATGTGTACACCTAAATCAAGTGGGGGCCTAAACCTGATTAATTTGTATCTATGGAACAAGGCTGCTCTAGCTAAAGAATGCTGGGATGTAGCACACAAGCAAGATCGACTATGGATAAGATGGATACATGCTTTCTACATCAAAGACAAACTCTTTGAAGAGGTGGAAATTTCCCAACAATATGGTGAGACACATCTTAAATGCTAGAACAACTCTTCAACAGGTGCAACATCAGCAACATCAAAGAAAGAGTATGATCAGCAGTTTCTACTTGCAGCTGTTGGGAGACAGACCAAGAGTTGATGTTTCAAAATAATGTCAGGCCAAAATCTATATTTACCATGTGGCTGCAACTAGACGGGAGATTGCTGACTGGAAATAAGCTGATATAATAGGGACTAGCTGTAGATCCAAAGTGCTCCTTATGCCAAGCTCATGATGAGAACAAGGAACACTTGTTTGTCAAGTGTCGATTTACTAAGGAATTGTGGCAGAGAATACTACATTAGATGCAAAGGCAGGATGTTACTAGGGATTACTGGGAACAACATATGCAATGGATTATACAATGTGCTAAGGGTAGGACACAACGAGCACAAGTCTTTAGGATTGTATATGTTGAGATAACTAACTTCATTTTGATTGAAAGGAAATTGCTGTTGTTTGAAAAGAGAAGCAGAGGAGTTGATAATATTGCACGAGATATATGTAACGTGAGAGCCACCACTGGGATTAGTAGCATGGTGCAACATTTTATGTTTAATATAGACAGTTAGTGTAGGCTTTAGAATTTTTAAAAGTTATAGCTGCTGAGTTATAAGTAGGCTATGGATATATAAAGTTTACTGCTGATTAATACAAAATTGTTAGTTAGCAAAAAAAAATCTACTTTTAAGGGGTAAGGCGAATGACATTGCGCTAAAGACCTTCGTGCTTGTAATATAGTATAGATAGATTAGATTATAAATAATTAATTTGTATATTTTTAATAGATTTCTTTAGATAAATACAAGATTTGGACCAAAGCTAATGGCTTCTTTGACACTTAAATAGTAGTAAAAGTTTCCCACATGAAAAAAGACACATAGATTGAAGCTTAGAGCCCGTTTGGCCATAAAAAAATTTCACTTTTTTTCGAAATTAATGTTTGGCCATAAAATTTACAATTTTCGGAACTTTTAGAAACTCCAAAAAACTATTTTTCAAAATTTTCAGTCAAATCACTCAAACATTTAAAATAACTCAAAATTATATTCATGTCCAAACATAACTCTAATTTTCAAATATTATTTTCACTTAAATTTTTTTTTCACTTTTTTTCGAAATTTTACGATTCTTATGTCCAAACGACCACTAAATCTCTTGAAGACGAAAGTAAACAAAGAGCCTAATAAATTATGATGGTAGATGAACCCCGTTGCTATATATCCTGTCCCTTTAAGCTCATTTACACGCGGCCCTATACAAATATTGAGTTACACTGAGATCTCTCTATCCCTGTATAATAACATTTTATTATAAAATTTCATTTATGTTATAATATATATTTTTTTTAACAATAATTTATGATAACATCCAAAAATATTCGAAACAATGGAGTCTATCATAGAGAGTTTGACTGTATATGATGATTTGTAATCTATCTACGCTATCCACGAGAATCACAATCCAAATTTTTGAAGTGAAGCCTATCACGTGTTTGTCTTTTTGTTTAAATGAATTTATTGCTTTTCCTTATTTCTTTTAGCTCTAGATTTGAGTTCTGCTTTTGTTTGCATGTATATGATCACTTAGGTTTTACCACATCTTGACTGTTAAAAATGACGGGATATATTAAAATTTCTAGAAGGACTGATAAAAATCAAATATCAAAAAGAAGGAAAAAATAGTATCTGTCCAAATTTCTTCTTTCTTGCAAGTTGAAATCAGGTGAAAATGAAAGGAATAATTATGCTATAATATATTCATAACTATGTTGAGCTATCATTTTTTGACAAAAGAAACTTAAGATTCAACTATATGAGAGATGCCCACTAATAAAACTGTATAAAATAATAGACGACATACACTAATTTAACTTATGTACCCTGATACTGTAATTATTTTTTACACATATATGCAATTTAACATGTTAGAGGAGGGTCTTGGAGCAATGTTAAAGTTGTCTCCGTGTGACCTATCAGTCACAGGTTTGAGCCGTGGAAACTACCACGGATGCTTGCATTAGAGTAGGCTGTCTACATCACACTCCTTGGAATGCGGTCCTTCCCCGGACCCTGCGTGAACGCGGGATACCTTGTGCACCGAACTGCCCTTTATTATGTATTTTAACATGCTGTAGCTGCATTGCGTGCCTTGTTTCCAAGTTATTAATACCACGTAGTTACTTGTAGCTATCTCTTTTGTTATACTGTCAGTATATAGAAGTTAGACTCCAGGCAATCTATATAGTTGTTATGAGTGTATTTTTTTTTGTTTGACTAGAAAAGAGTAGACAGTCTGCTGCTATACACATGCTACAAAACCAGTCACTAAGGTGTGATATATATTGTATGTATCAACAAATGGTAGGGCAAAGCTAGATTTTAGCTCAATTCTCCCTTCAGTCTAAACAAATAAATGATTATCATGTCTAGCAATTCTCTCCTAGTATTATATGTATAAGCATGAAAATCACAGCTCAAAGAAGCATTTACAAGGCCCTTGCCAAGAATATCATCAACAATGCCAATATATTGCAGCCTATAGTGACTTTCTTTTGTTTCCTTTTTGGTTTGGAAAAAAAAGGGGCAGAAACTAATTATCTAAGGATGAAGGCCTGTCTCGATTTCTTCAGCCAATTCTTTTGTCAACTTTTCTGCTCTCTCATCATGTCCACCAGCAAAAGTATACACTCTAAATGCAAACTGAAAGGCCTTCCAAAGCAGTTGAGCTGATTCCTTTTTGCACCCTTCATTTGTTGTTGCAGCTCCATCTTTTTCCTTTGCCGTTGCTTCTCTCTTTTCCTGATTCGACATTACAGCATTATTTCAAAAAATTGTTAACCAAATCAACGGTAAAGTTGTCTGCGTGTGACCTATAGGTCACGGGTTCGAATTGTGGAAGCAACCGCTAACGCATGCATTAGGGTAGACTGTTTACATCACACCTTAGTGGTGACGCTCTTTCCCGGATCCTGCAGGAATGCGGGATGCTTTGTGCACCAGACTGTCTCCTTTTGTTAACCAAATTAATTACCAAAGTGTTTAATGTACATACCATGTAAGAGATTTAGAAAGAATTGATCTGAATGATACTCTAAGCATTCCATATCGACGTATTGAAATATGTTAAAGTACATTTCAAATTCAAAACATTGTATCAGTTATTTACAAGATTCAACATTAGAGTGATTTTCATTGTACTAACCTTTATTGCCAGTTCCATACAGTTTGAGGAAACATCGACCATCAATTCTTTGATGCGCACAAGGAAACCGAAATCAAAATGGATTTTATGGGTTTTTAGTTTCTTGGATTCTTCATCTTTTGTCCTTTCCAGAGAGTCCACGTCTCCTTTTATCTGGACAGAAAATTATTTGTTAGAGTTACTAAAGGGAAATTAAAATTAGGTGAGTCATGTGAAGTTTTGAGGTCCAGGGATTTAGTTTCTACCTTGTTGAAGTACCTCTCAGCTCTAGCAAGATGTTGGCTAACAGGTGACGCCGGTTGCCAACTCTGTAAAGTACAGACTATTGTATCTAACTTGGAATAGAGAGTTGCTGCCGTCCTCAATGCTTCCAACTTCTTAAAAGGAAAATCTTCGAATCTTGCTAGCACCTGTACCAAGAAAATCTTTAACCCGACGACATCCTGAAATGGTAGTTTGTGGTAGAAATAAGAAATATGGAGAACCTGAGATTCGTCTGTTAGTTTCTCAAGGTGGAACTCTACATAATTGTGGAATCTAATGAGCTCAGACATATCTGATGTATGGAAAGAAGCAATGGCCTTCTTCATCTCCATGATTGTTTTTGCATGATTTTTAACATCCTCTTCAATTTGTTGGAAATATGCTGACCTGTGAGATATATAATTCATAATTGTCAAAAAATATAAACATTGTCAGAGAAAATGTTGCCTCCTAACAAAATAGTGATTTGAGATTTCAGGAAGATTAATTACCTCTTTGTCATCTCAGCTAATGCATCAGCCATTCCTGGTTTACCTCCTTTTGAGGCGGCGCTAAATTTTCCCTTTGCCCCTTTTGGTTTACCATCTAAACTAGATCCTTCAACTTTTCCTCTAAGAGATCGATAAAGATTTCCCATTTGGGATGATCTTTTCAGTTTAGTGGCTGCTTTCTTAAGTCGTGGATTTTTGGCACCTGCAAAAACTGGTGGTGGTGGTGGTGGTGCACCTCCCTTTTTCATTGTCATAGGTGGAGGTGGTGATGGTGGAGGTGTAGCTCTCTTTCCCATTGGCATTGGTGGTGGTGGTGGTGCAGCTACCTTTCCAATTGGCTTCGGCGAAGGTGGTGCTGGCGCTGGTGTTGGTCCATTTGATTCCCTTGGTGGAAGTGGATGTGAGGTTACCATACCCCTTAATCCTTTGTGAGGTGAAAGTGGAGGTGGAGATGAATGTACTATTTCTGATTTCCTGGGAGGCGGCAACGGAGGGGGAGGCACTGCTCTATTTTTTGATGTAGTGGGAGGAGGCGGAGGTGGAGGTGGAGGTGGAGGTGTTACACTGTTTCCTGATGTAGTAGGTTGGGCTACTGGAGACGATGGTGTTGATTCCTCGCTCTCCGCGGAATCGGCTGCAGGTGTTGTTGGTCCCTGTGATTCTACAATATTTGGTGATAAAACGTATGGAGAAGGTGGCACTGCTGCCTGTTCTGTTACATTTGATTGCAACTTAGAAATTGAAGATGGAGGTAAAAGCACATCAAATGTAACACGAGCTTGCAGGGGTTGACCATTTGATGCACCAGTCCAATATATCCCACTATTCTCTGATAAATTCTCCAGGTTAGTCAGTAGAATCTCTGGCAAGTCCACTATTTCACAATCTTGACTATATTCAAAATCTTGCTTTGCTTCTATATTTGAATCTTGATTAACATTGGGAAACATGTGGAATGACAGGTGCTTTACCTCAATAGGATTCTTCTTTCCAACTGCTTGGACCTTGAGTGATAGGCGAAGAGGGGCGGCGATAGAAGCCTTTGCATTCTTCTTTGAAGCATTGGTTATTATCTCAGGGAGGGTTGAAGTTGGAGAGCTCGAAAGAGAAGAATTGTTGCTTGAATAACACTCGGAAAAATCCTTTTCAAATGTATCAGGTGACGGACTTCTATCTCTGGTCTGATCATCCTCAATATCCTCCTCAAATGCATCAGGTGAAAGACTTCTATCTCTGGTTTGATCATCCTCAGTATCCTCGTACTCGTCCTCATGCTCGTCCTCATCCTCATCCTCATCCTCATCCTCATCCGTCATTTCTATCATCCTTTCACTAGCTAGCTTAATAATGTCATGGAGCAATGCCGATACTAAGTTGTAAACAGAAAAAAAATCATTAATTATGACTCTCATATCGAAGAAAAAAAGATGAATAACATAAAATAAATCACTATATAATACTCCCCCGTCCCAAAAAGATGACATTTTCGGATTTCGAGAGTCAAACGAGTTGTTCTTTGACCATGACTCTTCCATGTACCTTTTAAATATTTTACATTATTAATTACTATGACTTATAGTACTTTTTCTGCAGGTTTCCAAATATATAAATTTTATTTTAAAAGAAAATTAAAGATTCTATGTGCTAATTCACGGTCAAAGTTAAGAAGTTGAGCCTCCGAAAAGTATTACTATCTTTTTGGGACGGAGGGAGTATTAAACTACAGATATGACCATAGACCATACCATATTCAAAATCATTTAGTTTACTGTGTGAGTTCTCTTTGCATTTGATCATCCACTCATCATTTCCGGTCCACATTTGCCCGATTGATTTCAATATATCACAAAAGCATCGCACTTTCTGAAAAAATAGGGAAACTTTGGTTAGCTCAGTAAGTTGTGGTTTTGCTCAAAAACAACAGTACTGCATATACTAAAAATGCTCAACTTAGGGAGTAAACAACCTCATGTATTGCTGTTCCATCAATTTTCGCCAATGAAAAATTCGGGTTGATCGATGGATATAGTTTATGTAGATCTCTCAGAGTTGATATCAGCAGCTGTAGGAAAATATGCACAACAGAATGTTAAAAAAGGCTTCTTGTTCTGTTCTGAAAAATGGCATTGATCTTTAACAAGTATCGAAGAATTTTTACACTATCAGGTCACTTGAATTACAGGTAAATAACCGTCCATAAGAAACGGAATTAGTAACATGGAATATGAGGCATGTTACCTGCTATGATGAGTTAAAATATCCTGATAGTGTAATATTATTTTTTTGCAAAAGTTATATACATTGTTAGTGGAAGAAATCTTTTACGTTATCAGGTCACCCAAAGGATATCTTTAGGTAAGTCTCCTTAAAATGTTGGATTTGTAATCTTGAAAATAAGACAGGTTATCTGCTACGACAGATAAAATTGACATGACGACATAAACATTCTTTATACTTGCAGTATATATAACTTAGGGCAGCCCGATGAACGAAACATCCCCGTTCATTCAGGGTCCGGGAATAGCCACACCCCAAAATGGTGATGTAGGCATCCTACCCTGATGCAAGCATCAGTGGCTGATTTCACGGCTCGAACTCGTGACCTATAGGTCACACGGGGTCAACTTTGCCGTTGCTCCAAGGCTCCCCTTCGACAGTATATATAACTTAAACTAATTAAATCCTTGAAGATAAAGTAACTGAAGAAATACCTCATTTGCAGATTCAGAGCCATCAGAAGGAGTAAGATCAAGCAAGTCTCTTAAGGAGAGAATCTTGTTTCTTATATCTGTCATTATTCTGAAGTTGCTGGCTACTCCACATGAATTATGAAAAGTTGGACTTTTTGTTGTTTTTGCCACACTTGAATTGTGCAAAGTTGAAGCAGCTTTTGATGTTTTCACCCAACATGAATTGCCTATTTTGGAACCTTTGGCTGCTTTATATTTTTTTGATACTAATATAGAAGGTAATTTCTTTATTACTCTACTATGTAATCTTCTTGTCTTACGTGTGTCTTCTTCCTGAAAAATATTGTTAATTTCTGTTAGCATCCTATTTTATAACAGGAATATCACGAAGAGAGCAGTTCGGTGCATAAAGCATCTCGTGTTTATGCAGGGTCCGAGAAAAGATCGTAACGTAGGCAGCCTACCTTGATGCGAGCATCAGTGACTCTGATTTCACAGCTCGAACCCGTGACTATAGGTCATACGGAGACAACTTAATTTACCGTTCGAATATGTGACCTATAGCTCACACGAAAACAACTTAACCGTTGTTCCTGGGTTCCCCACCACCACAGGTAGGGGATGAAGCCAAACCCCCACCACCACATGCCATCATAGCTCGGGTGAATGGTTTTCTAAAAAAATGTGCAGCTAACCACATTGGGTCTATTTAGGAATGGCAAACGGAGCGATGCGGGTACGGAGCGGTGCAGGTTTAGGGCTATGCGAGGCAGGGCGGGTTTAAAGCTATGTGGGGCGGGGGCGGGGACGGGTTGAAATATTTTTCATAAAAGCTGTTGCGGGACGGAGCAGGTTGCGGGTCTATGCGGGGCGGGTGTAAGGATTTTTTTTTTCTTATTTTAAGTTCCCTGTGATCACCATATGACCCATAAAACTTGCTTCTCAACAAATTGCTAATCCACTTTGGAAAAATAAAATATAAAGAATTTATTTATTATATTAATAATAATTTTATGATATAGTTCATTAAAGATAATACGTTAATATTACTTAGCGATATTTTAATTATCTAAAAATAATAATTTTCACAAAAACTAAGAAATAGTATTACCGTAACACTATTTTACTATGATCACACGCTATGTCCTCATACATTGCTTCATTTGGATTCTTTTCATTCCAAATCACAATGCTAAAATTAATACTGTTTTTCTTTTTTAATTGAGATTCAGCACGTAAGAAACAAAAATAATTTTTAACTTTTTATTGATTAAGTTGAAAATTCCAGCCAAATAAAAAGGAAATAAGTAAACAAAATGGAAAAAATATATTGGCGCGGGGCAGGCGGGCGGGTGGATGCGGGTCTATGGGGTGGCGGGTGAAAATACTATGCGGGGCGGGTTGAGATCTTCGTGGGTTTATGCGAGTTTCCCCGCACCCGCACCGAACTGCACCGTTTGCCATCCCTAGGTCTATTGTACTCAAGTTTACCATACATTTTTATAAAAAGCTATTTTACAACTTGAACTTTTGACCTCCTGATCACGCGGCGACCATCCCAGAAACCAAAACATTTAGAAATGTCTTTGAATTCCATACATTTCTTCTTCTTTTTCATATGATAAGGATTTTCATGTAAAAATGCAGAAACTTTACGTATTCAACGTTTAAACAAACTTGTTTTAATAACATTAGAAATTATATGGAAAAAAAAAAGAGAGGTAAACAAGAAATGAAAGAAATAGAAGAAAATACCTTAAACTCAGACGGCTTCCTGCGGAATATAAAAGGAACCACACCACAGAATACACCAATTGCCATTTTTCCAAAAAATAATTAGAAGTTTTTGAGGAAAAAAGGCTTAAAGAGGAAGGAAGAAGAACAAAAGAATTAATGTTTAAGCTTTCAAATTCCTACAACCAAAATTTATGTTTTGGTAAAAGAAATTTTAATTAAGAAAATAAATTAGATGTGGGAAACTGGAAAAAAGAGAATTATTGTGAAGTGTAGAGCAAACAAAAAAGGACAATGAATGCCTTGGCTCTTTAGCCAAATGAAGAATTGGCTATTCCAAAATCGTCATGGGACAAATACTTCTTCTCTCCTTCGCTTTTCCAAAAGAAAGAGAGAAAGAAAGATTTGATTATGGAAATTATTTTTCTTACTTTTTTTGGAGGCAAAATTAACCATTAATTTATCCGGAGGTTTAGTAAATTATGTAATTGTTACTATTAATTTAAATAAAATTATTATTAATATTTGTTTTTTTTTTTTTAAAGTTTGGAGCTGTCTTGGCTGAATGAAGGGGAGGATCGTTGAAATTTGTGGCATAAAGTTAAATTTTAATAAATAACATTAAATTATTCTATAAAATTTTTGTATGTTTTATTTGAAATTTATGACGATGGTGTTTAGACCATCTTAGCATGCACCTAGACTATTTACTAGTTATTTGCTATATCACACTAATAGAAACGTGAGGTTACACGCCCCCAAGTTTCGGGTAATTTTTCTGAGAAGACTAAGGTAATTTCCTTTCTTAATTATTAGCATATGCATACTGATCTCAAATTTTTATCCAGAATTTTAAGAATAAATTTATACATTTTGAATAGTTTAATATATTTGGAAGTGCAAATGAATTGATCCACCATATCTTTTAAGAATTAACCAAGTCAAAACGATTTCTCAAAGATTTTGTTGTGTTAAACCTAAATAAAAAGGGGAGTAGCTCTTGCAATTTTAAGCTTAATATTATTTTGCCATGTATAACGTGCAATGTTCTAAATATACACAAAACAAACTAAACGACTAAACCTAAATAAATTACAAACTAAGATGAACTTTGATTGATTTTACAATCATAAATATTAGGTCTTCTTACATATTAATTTAATAAGAAACGCTTGAATAAGCAAATTTTTTGTTAATTTTAAAGACCTAATTATTACAAAAGTAACTTAAATTATAATTTTGTCTATACTTTTTTCTTGGCAATATATAAATTTTATTTTTAAAGGATAAAAAGGCATGTATCATCTCTCGTGTATCTGTTAGGATATGATAATGTTGTAAAGTTGTAGGACTCTAGATATACATAACAACCTAGTATCAGTGGCGGACTCACGTGGAGTCGAGCGGGTTCAGCTGAACCCGCTTTACCATAAAATAATACTGTGTGTATATATATATATATATATATATATATTACGATTAAAACAGCGTAAATTTTGTATAAATATTTTATTTGAACCCACTCGATAATTTCTATTTTACGACTAAAGTTATGTATTTCTAACATTGAACCCGTTTGCATAAAATTCTGGGTCCGCCACTGCCTAGTATAGTTGTACTCGTTTTGTATATTTGTTGTCATCTCTATTGTAACTTGCCAATATAAATACAAAGTCAGGCAGCAGCCAACGCTAAGCTTCTGCATTATCAAACTCTTCTCTACTATTAATCTTTGTCTCTCAAGACTTCTCTTTCATCAGTATCATTTTAAAAAAGTATATGCCGAGACAATGGATTTATAAGTGCACATTACATTATAAGAACAGAAAATATATGATCTTGCTTTCGTAAAAGATATACTAAAATTAAACTTATAACAAATCGACCACAAGGAATTTATTATTTTTAAAAATACATATATTACTTTTTTTAGCACCAATAGTTGTGAGAAATTATTAATTGACTTCAATCTCTAACGTATGTTGTAGTCCATTGAAAATTTAAATTTCTATAACTTTAAAGAATGTAGGTCTTAAAGGAAATCAGTAATCGTTTCATAAGAAAATATCAATTCTTCAGTGTCAAAGTACGAAAGAAAAATGCAGAAAAATATTATATAAGTTGGGTGCTGAAAGATCTAGATAGAAACAGAGAAAAATATGATGAAAAATATTGTTAGAAACAAAATTTTTTTACCTATTTGTGTCCTAAAGTTCTAGTTTTTCAATTTTAAGGTTTTCACTTACATCTAAATATGGTATATATTTTGTTTCATAAATCAATAGCATAAAATTAAAATGTGATTCACATCCCTGAAGGTAACGTCCAAATTTAGCTATTTGTTCAAATAAGAACAAAATTTATATAGGTAACCTTAAATATTAGGATTTTCTTGCATATATAATAGTTACATAAGGAAAGATTTAATATGCATATTTAGTTACTTTCTATGTCCTAAATATTAAGGAAACAATTAAATAATTATACCTATATATTAGGAAAATACTTAAATTACTACTTTGTCCAAACTGAAATTAGTTTTTCAAGGGTAAAAAGGCAAACGAAGAATATGTAAATTAAGTTATCAAATGCTAAGTTTTAAAATGTCTACACTAAATTAATATTTTAAAATAAATAACTTTGTACAGGGAAAAGTATAGGGAGTTGTCATTTATTCGAACGAATACCAAAAAGAAAATTAATTAATGGCAACTAACTTAGAATATATTTTTTCTTCTAATGTTTCATTCTTATTGTTTTTAACGTTTGCATTTTTAACAGTTTGACTCTTACTACTATATCATAATCTATTTATTATAAATTTTGAAAAGAATAACTTGGATTTTTCGTAAATTAGTTAAATCAATGATTTTTTTGGTTAATTAAGATTGCTCTTAACGTTAAAGAGATATTTTGTTGTTGATTCAAATCATAATAATCGTGTCACGACCCAAAATCCTAACTCAGGTCGTGATGGCGCCCAACACCAGGTCACACAAGCCAACAGTTTGTTTACTAATGAAATATCCTTATTTGATAAATCATCCCCACACTTACCAAATTTTAAGCTTAAAACATTTAAGTAGAAGCGGATAAATTAGCCAACTTAATTAAATGTAGTCACAAGGATCACGAACCAACATATACAGTCCCAAGAATGAGCATCAAATAACAATCTCTAGTACCCTCAGACAATGTGAAATGAATACAGGAAAATCAGTAATAGCAGTAATGAACAGTAATAAGGAAATGAGCATCAAATAACAATCTCTAGTACCCTCAATCCATCCTTTTCCATGGCGTACAAGATATTTAACCTTCTTTCTTTCATGAAATCAACAGTTACAATTACAGGGCTTAACACAAATTACCAAAACATATAACATGCTATGAACGTACGGTCGTTACGACATGAAAAGTAAATGTGCACTGCCAAGGGTCGAACGGCCCGACCAAAGATGCATCTATCTGCCCCGCTCGCGAATCGAACATGAAACACAGTTGATATAATACCAGGACTACCCCGCTCGCGAATCATCCATGCGACTCGCGTTCCCGTATAAATACATGATTTGCAGGAGATTCCAGATAATTTAGCAGGGAACATACTAACAGGGTGAGAATTTATTAATGTCAATTTCAAAGCATAACTTCTTAGGCCTTCACATGAGAGATTCGAGGATATTAGACTACTTAGACCGTATGCAAGATTACAGATTTAACATGTAAAACATGTTTGTGAGTCCTAAACTACCCGACAAGGCATAATAGTAGCTACGCACGGGCTCTCGTCACTTCGTACGTGCGTAGCCCCCGCAAATAAGGACAAACAATCATTTATAATCACATATGGGGACAATTCCCTCTTACAAGGTTAGAAAGGAGACTCACCTTGTATCGAACATACTCTCCGGGTCAAGAACGCGCCCGAAAACTCCAAACTCGTCACCCAAGGACTCGAAACTAGCTAAATGTCATACAAATATATCAATTTATGCTCAAAATTATGGAATTATCCTATTTACTTAGTTATTTCACCTTACTTGAAAAATCCTGAAATACACCCCGGGGCCCACATGCTCGGATTCCGGAAATTTTTTTTTGCAAGGAATCAATCACCCGTAGCCTAAGGATCATTAATATATAATTTTTGTATGATTCCATGGCAAATTTTTCACTAATTAGTGTGTTAATCTACATAAAAATTCAAGTATTCAACTTAAATTATAATGGGAATCACTTACCTCTCAGTTGCTAGGTGAAATCTCTTCTTTGAAAGATACCAAAATCGCCACAAGTGAAGAAAAAAGGCTAAAACGGGACTAAATCTAACACTGCCCAGCTGCCCCTTGTGTGCGATCGCAGCTGGGGCAGTGCAATCGCACAAGCCAACGATCAGGACCCCTAAAAAGTCTACTGTTCGATCGGACAAGGAGGCTTGCGATCGCGGAGAGTAATTGGGCCAGGCATGTGAGACTGCGGGGGAGGGAGTGCGAACGCAGAGCAAAAAACTGGGCCAGACCATAATCACCCATGTGCGAACGCAGACAAGCCCATGCGATTGAACAGGGAATTTTCCCACACCCTGCCAACTCCTTCTATGTGATCGCATCATTGCACCTGCGATCGCACTGAAGGAAACCAGTCAGTGAAAATTTGGTTTTTAAATTTAACTCTGAGGGGTCTGAAACTCACCAGTGCCCCTCGGGACCCCGTCCAAAGGCACTGTCAGGTCTGTATTCATGATACGGACTCGCTCGAATTTCTGGAACGCGAAAAACAACAACGAAACTAAGAATTCAACCACAAAACCAAATTGAATCAAACTTTGAACTTAAAGTTCTAGAATTCGCTTTCAATGCGCCGAACCGACCTATACTACTCGGAATGACCCCAAATTTTGCAAGCAAGTCATAAATGACATAACGGAACTATTCCCGATCTCGGAATTCCGTTCGGACCTCGATAGCACAAAAACACATTCCAAACCAAATTTCAAACTTAAGGAAACTATAATTTTGATATTGGGCGCCGAAACGCCCTAGGTCATCCAAAATCCATTCCGAACATATTCCCAAGCCCGAAATCATCATACAAAGCCAGCGGAACCGTTAAAACTTGATTTCGAGGTCGTTTACTCAAAATATTGACCGAAGTCAAACTTTGGCCTTGAAGGCCAACCTTAAGGAACCAAGTGTTCCTATACCACTCTAAACGCTTCCGAATCCCGAACCTCCCATCCCCGCAAGTCATAAATCATAATAAGCCGCTACGGGAAGTCTCATTTAGTGGAACGGGGTCCTGATACGCAAATCGGTTGGGTCGTTACATTCTCCACCTCTTAAGCAAAGGTTCATCCTCGAACGGGTCTAGAATCATACCTGAAGTGCTGAATAAATGTGGATATCTACTCCGTATGTCCTCCTCGGACTCCCAGGTCGCCTCCTCGACTGGTTGGCCCCTCCACTGGACCTTTACAGCAGAAACTATCCTGGATCGCAATTGTTTATCCTGCCTGTCAATAATAGCAACTGGCTCCTCCTCATAGCCCAACTTCTCATCCAACTGAATAGTGCTGAAATCAACCACGTGAGAGAAGTCGGTGTGGTACCTACGGAGCATGGATACGTGAAAGACCGGATGAACTCCTGATAAACTGGGAGGTAAAGTAAGCTCATAAGCCACCCCTCCAACTCGCCTCAATACTTCGAAAGGACCTATAAACCTCGGGCTCAGCTTTCCCTTCTTCCCGAACCTCATAATACCCTTCATCGGTGAGACTTTCAACAAAACCTTATCTCCCTCCATAAATGACACATCACTCGCCTTCTGATCCGCGTAACTCTTCTTTGTGGACTGTGTTGTGCGGAGCCTCTCCTGAATCAACTTCATTTTCTCCAAAGCATCTCTCACTAGGTCGGTTCCATATAACTTAGCCTCGCCAGGCTCAAACCACCCGATAGGAGAACAACATCGTCGACCATACAAAGCCTCAAATGGAGCCATCTCGATGCTGGACTGATAACTGTTATTATAAGCAAACTCGGCCAAAGGCAAGAACTGGTCCCACTGACCTCCAAAGTCAATCACACATGCCCTGAGCATGTCCTCCAATATCTGGATTGTCCGCCCCGACTGACCATCAGTCTGAGGGTGAAATGATGTGCTGAGATCTATCTGAGTGCCCATCTCACTATGCAATGCTCTCCAGATATGCGATGTGAACTGAGGACCTCGATCTGATATAATGGACACCGGCACACCGTGCAACCAGACTATCTCCCGAATGTAGATCTGGGCCAACCTCTCAGAAGTATAAGTAGTAGCCACTGGAATGAAATGCGCCGATTTGGTCAATTTATCCACAATGACCCACACCGCGTCAACCTTCTGCAAAGTCTGAGGCAACCCAACCACGAAGTCCATAGTGATGCGCTCCCACTTCCACTCAGGAATGGGCATTTGCTGAAGTAGGCCTCCTGGCCTCTGGTGCTCATACTTAACCTGCTGGGAGTTAAGACACCTAGTCACATACTCCACAATGTCCCTCTTCATCCGCCTCCACTAGTAATGTTGCTTCAAATCATGATACATCTTCATAGCACCAGGATGAACAGAATACCGAGAACTATGTGCCTCCTCTAGAATCCTCTCCCTCAGGCCATCAACATTAGGAACACATAAGCAGCTCTGAAGTCTCAGAACACCATCCTCGCCAATAGAAACCTCCTTGGCACCACCCTGTACCACTATCTCCCAAAGCTCTGCCAAGCATGGATCATCAAACTGCCGAGCCTAATCTTACCCAATAACGTAGACTGAGCAACCACATATTCTAGAACTCTACGAGGCTCTGAAAGGTCTAATATCACCAGGCGATTAGCCAAGGACTGAATGTCCAAGGCTAGAGGTCTCTCCTCTGCTGCAATACAGGTCAAGCTACCCATACTCTCCGCCTTCCTGCTCAAAGCATCCGCTACCACATTCGCCTTGCCCGGATGATATAGAATAGTGATGTCATAATCCTTCAGCAACTCAAGCCACCTGCGCTGCCTCAAATTAAGATCCCTCTGTTTGAACAAGTGCTGCAAGCTGCGGTGGTCTGTATAAACCTCACAGGACACCCCATACAAGTAGTGCCTCCAAATCTTAAGAGCATGAACAATTGCCGCCAACTCCAAATCGTGCACATGATAATTTTTCTCATGAACCTTCAGCTGGCGCAAAGCATAATCAATAACTCTCCCTTCCTGCATCAACACACACCCCAAGCTAACGCGCGAAGCGTCGCAATATACTGTATACATCCCAGAACCGGAAGGCAATACTAGCACTGGTGCTGAGATCAATGTTGTCTTGAGCTTCTGAAAGCTCGCCTCACACTCGTCAGACCATCGGAATGGGGAATTCTTCTGAGTCAATCTAGTCAATGGAGCTGCAATATAAAGGAACTCCTCCACAAATCGGTGATAATATCCTGCTAGGCCCAAAAAGCTCTTGATCTTGGTAGCTGAAGTAGGACGCGGCCAACTATGAACCGCCTCAATCTTTTGATGATCAACCTTGATACCCTCTCCGGATACCACATGCCCTAAGAATGCCACGAAATCCAACCAGAACTCACACTTGGAAAACTTAGCATGTAGCTTTTTTCCTCGCAAAGTCTGGAGCACAACTCTCAAATGCTGCTCGTGCTCCCCTAGGCTATGTGAGTAAATCGAAATGTCATCAATGAAGACAATGACAAAGGAATCAATATACGGCTTGAATACCATGTTCATCAAGTCCATAAATGTTGTTGGGGCATTAGTCAAGCCAAAGGACAACACCAGGAACTCATAATGGTCATATCTCGTACGAAAAGCAGTCTTCGGAACATCTGAGGCCCGAATCTTCAACTGATGATATCCCGATCTCAAATTAATCTTAGAAAACACCCAAGCACCCTGCAACTGGTCAAGCAAGTCATCGATACGCGACAAAGGAAACTTGTTCTTAATGGTGACCTTGTTCAACTGGCGGTAATCAATACACATCACATGGACCCATCCTTCTTCTTCACGAATAGAACTGGAGCACCCCACGGCGATACACTCGGTATGATGAACCCCTTAGCTAACAACTCCTCAAGTTGATCCTTCAACTCCTTCGGAGCCATACGGTAAGGAGGAATAGATATAGGTTGGGTGCCTGGAGCTAAATCAATGCAGAAATCAATATCACGATCCGGAGGCATGCCTGGAAGGTCTGAAGGAAACACATCAGCAAACTCTCGAACCACTGGCACTTAATCAATCATCGGAGACTCGACGGTGGTGTCCCGCACATAAGCAAGATAGGCCAGACAACCCTTCTCAACCATATGTCGAGCCTTTAGGAATGAAACAACCCGACTGACTGCACTAATTGAGGAACCCCTCCACTCCAGCCTAGGTGACTCGGGCATGGCTAAAGTAACTGTCTTGGCATGGAAATCTAGCACGACATCATAAGGAGATAGACAATCCATGCCTAGAATAACCTCAAAATCAACCATGTCGTGCAACAAAAGGTCTGCTCTAGTCTCGAATCCACAGAATGTGATCACATAAGACCGGTAGATCCAGTCTACCACCACATAATCGCCCACAGGAGTGGACATACATATAGGAGAACCCAAGGACTCACGAGGAGCATCCAGGAAATGAGAGAATATAAGAGTGATATTTAGTAAACCATCAACTGCACGATAAATCGTGAATAAAAAGAGGTTTACAAACACCCTATAGCCTCCCGAAGATAAATACAGATGTCTCCGTATCGATCCTCAAGACTCTATTAGGTTTGCCCGTGACCTGTGAGACCTACGTGAACCTAGTGCTCTGATACCATGTTGTCACGGCCCAAAATCCTAACTCAGGTCGTGATGGCGCCCAACACCGTGTCAGGCAAGCCAACAGTTTGTTTACTAATGAAATTTCCTTATTTGATAAATCATCCCCACACTTACCAAATTTTAAGCTTAGAACATTTAAGTAGAAGCAGATAAATTAGCCTACTTAAGTAAATATAGTCACAAGGATAATGAACCAACATATACAGTCCCAAAAATATAAAGTCTACTATGTGTGTTCCAGGAACTAGTGTCACAAGTCTACAGGCGAACTAGTAGAATATACAAAAGATGAAATAAACGGTTGTACTGTCTGAAGGAAGTAGACAGAAATAAACAAAAGATAACTCCATAGTGCTGCTGAGAGTCGCCAAGGAAAGCAGCTCACCGTGGAGTTAGGTCCATAATATACTCCCAGGGTCAAGCTCTGGTCGGATAACCAGATGCACCTGCCTCAGAACCTGTACAATTAAGTACAGAAGCGTAGTATGAGTACATAAACAGATATGTACCTAGTGAGTATCCCGCCTAACCTCAAAAAAGTAGTGACGAGAGGTCGACGTGATACTTACTAGGGTCAGACAATGTGAAATGAATACAGGAAAATCAGTAATAGCAGTAATGAACAGTAATAAGGAAATGAGCATCAAATAACAATCTTTAGTACCCTCACGCCATCCTTTTCCATCGCATACAAGATATTTAACCTTCTTTCTTTCATGAAATCAATAGTTACAATTATAGCGCTTCTCACAAATTACCAAAATATATAACAGGCTATGAACGTACGGTCGTTACGACGTGAAAAGTAAATATGCACTGCCGAGGGTCGAACGGCCCGAACCATAGATGCATCTATCTGCCCCGCTCACGAATCAAACATGCGACACGGTTAATATAATACCAGGACTACCCCGCTTGCGAATCATCCATGCGACTCGGGTTCCCGTATAAATACATGATTAGTATGAGATTCCAGATAATTTAGCAGGGAACATACTAACAGGATGAGAATTTATTAATGTCAACTTCAAAGCATAAATTCTTAGGCCTTCACATGAGAGATTCGAGGATATTAGACTACTTAGACCATATGCAAGATCACAGATATAACGCGTAAAACATGTTTGTGAGTCCTAAACTACTTGACAAGGCATAATAGTAGCTACGCACGGACTCTCGTCACTTCATGCGTGCGCAGCCCCGCAAATAAGGACAAACAACCATTTATAATCACCTATGGGGACAATTCCCTCTTACAAGGTTAGAAAGGAGACTCACCTTATGTCGAACCTACTCTCCGGGTCAAGAACGCGCCTGAAAACTCCAAACTCGTCACCTAAGGACTCGAAACTAGCCAAATGTCATATAAATATATCAATTTATGCTCAAAAGTATGGAGTTATCCTATTTACTTAGTTATTTCACCTTACTTAAAAAATCCTAAAATACACCCCCGGGCCCACATGCTCGGATTTCGGAACTTTTTGAAGGAACCAATCACCTATAGCCTAAGGATCATTAATATATAGTTTTTGTGTTATTCCATGGTAAATTTCTTGGAAATTCTCCCATCTTCCATAAAACCTAGGTTTTTCACTCTAACCCATGATTTTCTACCAATTAGTGTGTTAATCTATATAAAAATTCAAGTATTCAACTTAAATTATAATGGGAATCACTTACCTCTCAATTTCTAGGTGAAATATCTTCTTTGAATGCTCCCAAAATCGCCACAAGTGAAGAAAAATGGCTAAAATGGGACTAAGTCCCGTTTAAATCTAACACTGCCCAGCTGCCCCTTGTGTGCGATCACAGCTGGGGCAGTGCAATCGCACAAGCCAACGGCCAGGACCCCTGAAAAGTCTACTGTGCGATCGCACAAGGAGGCTTGCGATCACGGAGAGTAATTGGGCCAGGCCTGTGCGACTGCAGGGAAGGGAGTGCGAACGCAGAGAACAAAACTGGCCAGGCCATAATCACCCCTGTGCGAATGCAGACAAGCCCATGCGATCACACACGGCATTTTCCCATACCCTGCCAAATCCTTCTATGTGATCGCATCATTGCACCTGCGATCGCACTGAAAGAAACCAGTCAGTGAAAATCTAATTTTTGAATTTAACTCCGAGGGGTCCGAAACTCACCCGAGTCCCTCGGGACCCCGTCCAAAGGCACTGGCAGGTTTGTATTCATGATACAGACTCGCTCGAATTTCTGGAATGCGAAAAACAACAACAAAACTAAGAATTCGACCCCAAAACCAAACTGAATCAAACTTTGAACTTAAAGTTCTGGAATTCGCTTTCAATGCGCCGAACCGACCTATACTACTCGGAATGACCCCAAATATTGCAAGCAAGTCATAAATAAAATAACGAAACTATTTCCGGTATCGGAATTCCGTTCGGATCTTGATAACACAAAAACACATTCCAAACCAAATTTCAAACTTAAGGAAACTCTAATTTCGATATTGGGCGCCGAAACGCCCCCGGGTCATCCAAAATCCATTCCGAACATACGCCCAAGTTCAAAATCATCATACGAAGCTACCGGAACTGTCGAAACTCGATTCTGAGGTCGTTTACTCAAAATATTGACCGAAGTCAAACTTTGGCCTTAAAGGCCAACCTTAAGGAACCAAGTGTTCCTATACTACTCTAAACGCTTCCGAATCCCGAATCACCCGTCTACGTAAGTCATAAATCATAATAAGCCGCTACGGGAAGTCTCATTTAGGGGAACGGGGTCCTGATACGCAAAAAGACCGATCGGATCGTTACAAATCATTTATCCCAAGTTTTAAATATTTAATTGTAATTATAATTTTTATCCAATAAGTATTTTACGTTCAATATAATTTTTAAAAAAAAAGTATGTTACGTGCATCGCGCGTGTATCCTATCTCAATGAGCTTTTGAGTTATGAAATAAAAGTATAAGTTCCTGAGATTAGTCATTAATATTGACATTGCACATAAAACTAACTCAATTAAGAAAAAAACGTCTCATAAAAATCCTCAATCATCAGTTAATAATTCAACTTAAAATTTATGCCACTTTTAATAAATAAAGTTAACATGCTTCCTTTTCTGTTTCAGTAGTACACATACTCATTGAAAACATTAATAGTGGCTAGAACTTCACACATATAGCAAACAACTAATAATTCATGAATTTCAGATGAATACAAAATGAAAGTACCCTGAAAATGTGAAAAAACATTCAAAAAGAAAAGTAAGCTAGTAAAATACATCAGAGAATGACTCAGAATTACATTTGAAAGAGCAAACCACATATCATTATTCAAGTTGTGATGACCCAAAGGTTCATCTTGTGCATTAGGACTCTATTTTGCACTCTTTAACCCTAAAAATCTTATTTTTACCCTACTCGATTTGCGTACACAGTCCGAGCGTAATTCCGAAAAGTCTTTATGTGAAAAATTGAAGAAACAATGATTTTTGGCCTTAAAAAGGATTTTTAGTTGACTTCGGTCAACATTTTGAGTAAATGGACCTAGACATGTGTTTTGATGGTCTCAAAGAGTCCGTAGTAAAATATGGGACCTGGGCGTATGCCCGGAATCAAACTTCGAGGTCCCTAGCTCGAGATATGAATTTTTTACTAAAATTGAATTGCTGAAAATTAATGATTTTAAAGAATTTGCTTAATGCTTGATTTTGATGGTATCAGATCCGTATTTTGGTTCCGGAGCCCGGTAAAGGTTCGTTATGATATTTAAACTTTGTCTGTGAAATTTGGTGAGAAACGAAACTGATTTGACGTGATTCGGACGTCCAGTTGAGAAAATAGTAATTTTAAAGTGTTCTTGAGAAATTCATGGGTATTGGTGCTAAATTCGTAGTTCTAGGTATTATTTTGGCGATTTGATCGCATGAGCAAGTCCGTATGATATTTTTCGGCTGGCGTGCATGTTTGGTTTAGAGCCCCGAGGGCTCAGGTGAGTTTCGTATAAGCCACGGGTAGTTGAGACTTAGAAAATTCTGGTGTTTCTTCTGTTTCTGGTGCACAAGCATTTTGTACTTCGCGATCGCGACGGGTAAGCTAGGTTGGGGTGGAATTTCTTCTACGCAAATGTGAGGCCTGGGTCGTGAACGCGGAGCATTGGTGGGTTTGCTCTACGCGAACGCGACCGGCTAGACACGAACGCGTAGTGTAACGAAGGAGGGCTGGGGAGATATTCGAGTTGTTCTACGCGAACGCGGCCTAGGCTCGTGAACGTGAAGGTCAGGGCGGACAGACCTTCGCGAACGCGGTCAACTCTTCGCGAACGCGAAGGCCATTCTGGTCGTTGTGCTTCGCGATCGCGACAGGCCTCTCTCGAACGCGATGAAGACATGTCCAGTATTTTCAAAATAGAACAAAATCGGGATTTAGTCCCAAATTTCATTTTTCATCCTTAGAACTCGACCTAAAGCGGTTTTTGAAGAGGGATTTCAACACCAAATAATTGGTTTGCACTTCTTAACTCGTTTTCTTCAATTTCCATTATCATTCCTTGAATTCTTAGTCCTAAATCTTGTTCTTTAAGGGTAGAATTTAGGGATTTTGGGGGAATTGGGAATTTTGCAAATTTGGAGATTTAGACCTCGATTTGAGGTCGGATTCTGGAACTAATTACATAATCGGGCTCGGGGTGAATGGGTAAGCGGATTTTGGTCCGAACCTCGAATTTTAACCAAGAGGGTCCAGGGTCGATTTTTGAATTTTTGGAGGAAAATTTGGGAACTCTATAATTGTGCATTGAAATTGATTTCTTTAGCGATAATTTAGGGTATTAAGATAATTATGACTAGATACGAGTGGGTTGGAGGTGAATTCTAGAGGAAAATCGGTATTTGAGCAGTGAGTGGCCAGCGGAAAGAGGTAAGTGTCGTGTCTAACTTTGGCTTGAGGGATTAGGTATTATGTGCTTATTTGCTACGTGTTTTGGTCGTTGAGTACAATGTATAGGTAAGATGACGAGCACCTATGTGTTGCTATCGAGTCATAGCATGCGAGTGAGTTCTATTCTTGCAATTGTTGTAGTCTTTAATTATGTTGTCCATGCTTAGCGTAGCCATTTGCGATGTGGGTAACTTCTATCTGATTTTACTGAGATTGGGTAATTGTTGAATATTGGCTCAAGGTTGAGATTTATATTGTGATTTTAAGCATCGATGAAAAACTGATTTCCTTGTGATATTTCTATCTATCTGTTATTATTGATTCTTTGATTGGTGAGGAAGAGTGTAAAGCACGAAAGGTGATGTCGTGCCATGCATTATTTCATATGGTGAGGAAGAGGTTAAAGCACGAAGGATGATTCCGTGCCATTGCTTTATTGCATATTGTGAGGAAGAGTGTAAAGTACGAAGGGTGATGTCGTGCCATTTCTTTATTTTATATAGTGAGGAAGAGTGTAAAGCACGAAGGGTGATGCCGTGCCATTTTATTATTGCATATAGTGAGGTCGAGAGTAAAAGCATGAAGGGTGATGTCGTGCAGTTTCTTTTACTTTCCTACTGGTTTTATCTTTTTAATGCATCTTGATTTTATCCGTTTATATCACTATTTCTGATTTCTTATACGGTGAACCCCTCAACATGTCCCCTTCCAATATTTTCTGTCTTATTTTCTTTATTGTTGCTATTGCTACGTGTATGATTATATTGTACATGTTGTTAGTGGGTGTCATGTCCTAGCCTCGTTACTACTTCGTTGAGGTTAGGCTCAACGCTTACTAGTACATGGGGTCGGTTGTACTGATACTGCACTCTGCACTTTCTGAGCAGATCCAGGTATCAGTCCGAGCTGAATCTGAGATTTGTAGCTGACTTCTACATAGGAGACCCAAGGTAGATCTGCCGACGTCCGCAGATTCCTGGAGTCCCCTCCTATATGCTTATTTACTATTTTCTTTGTTCATAAACAGTTGTATACTTTTCTTTCAGCCAAATGCTTGTAAATAATCATAGTAGTCCGCGAGTTGTGACTCCAAATCATGGGTAGAAAGATATATATGTATACATATATAGCATATGCGCGGTGTTGTTATGGATTTTTCGTTCTTGTTTAGTTTATCATGTGTTGAATCATAGTAATTTCCGCAAGTTTTAAAGATTTTCATGCTATAAACCTCTAATATTGGTTTGCCTATCAAGTGCAACATTAGGCGCCATCACGGTCCTGACGGTGGGAAATCAGGTCGTGATAAGTTGGTATCAGAGCACTATGTTGTTTAGGTTTCACAATTTACGGACAAGCTTGGTAGAGTCTGGGGGATCGGTACGGAGACGTCTGTACTTATCTCCTAGAGGCTATAAAATTAGGAACAAGTTCACTTTTATTCAACTATGTCATTCAATTCTTGATATCTCAATACTGATTGAACTTCTATTCTTATTCTCTTGCAGATGGAGAGAACATGTACCGCTTCTTCTGCTGACAAGCAGTCAGATCCTCCAGAAGCAGCTTGTATGAGTGGCAGAGGTCGAGGCCGAGGCCGTGCTAGAGGCCGAGGCAGGGGCAGGGCTCAGCCTAGGGCAGGGGCAGGGCTTAGCCTATGGCCCGAGCAGCAGCTCCAGCTGTGGAGCCTCAGGTAGAGTTCGATGAGGAGGTTCCCGCTCAGACCATTTCGGTCGGACCAGCTCAGGTCCTAGAGGGGTTTATTGCCACCCCGGTGCTTCAGGATGCCTTGGTCCGATTAGTGGGCCTTATGGAGAGTGTGTCCCATACTGGCGCATTCCCCATTGCACCAGCTGTATCTCAGGCTGGAGGAGGAGCCCAGACTCCTGCTACTCATACTCCGGAGCAGATGGCTTCCCAGTTTCAGACTCCAGCAGTTCATCCAGTCGGAGTGTTTCAGCCGGTTGCTGCAGCACAACCCATTGATGGGTCAGCTATGTCCTCTGAGGCTTTGTGGAGGTTGGATAGGTTCACCAAGCTCTTTCCAGTTCGTTTCAGTGGTGCTACTTCAGAGGATCCCCAGGAGTATCTTGATATCTGTCATGAGGTTCTTCGGAGCATGGGTATATTGGAAACCAATAGGATCCACTTTGCTGCTTTTCATATGGCTGGTTCTGCCAAGAAATGGTTCATGCTAAATTTTTTAAGTGCGAGTTTTGGTTGTATTCGGTCGCGTTCTTGGGTAACATCGTATCAACAGAGGGTATTCAGGTAGATCCTAAGAATATTGAGGCAGTTAAGAACTGGCCTAGACCCACTTCAGCCACGGAGATCAGGAGCTTCTTGGGTTTGGCGGGTTATTACCGTCGGTTTGTGGAGGGGTTTTCATCTATAGTAGCCCCGATGACCAGGTTGACTCAGAAGGGTGCCCCATTCAAATGGCCAAACGAGTGTGAGGCGAGCTTTCAGAAGCTCAAGACAATTTTGACTACAGCGCCGGTGTTAGTGTTACCATCAGGTTCAGGATCTTACATGGTGTATTTTGATGTCTCCCGTGTTGGGCTCGGAGCGGTATTGATGTAGGAGGGCAGGGTGATTGCATATGCATCTAGGCAGAAGAATTAACCTGTTCATGAGAAGAAATACCATGTTCATGATTTGGAGCTGGCAGCCATTGTTCAAGCGCTGAAGATTTGGAGGAATTATCTTTATGGCGTGTCATGTGAGGTTTTCACAGATCATCCAAGCCTTCAGTATTTGTTCAAGAAAAAGGATCTTAATTTGAGGCAGAGGAGGTGGTTGGATCTATTGAAAGACTATGATATCACTATATTGTATCATCTGGGAAAGGCCAAAGTGGTGGCCGACGCATTGAGTAGGAAGGCAGTGAGTATGGGCAGCCTTGCATTCATTCCAGTCAGAGACCGCTAGCTTCAGATATTCGGACTTTGGCCAATCAGTTTGTGAGGTTGGATATTTTAGAGCCCAGCCGTGTTCTAGCTTGTACAATCGCTCGGTCTTCCTTGTTTGAGCGTATTAGAGATCGGCAGTATGATGACTCTCACTTGATGGTCCTTAGGGACACAGTTCGGCATGGTGGTGCCGAGTAGGCTACTGTTGGAGATGAAGGCGTTTTGAGGATGCAAGGTCGTGTATGTGTGTCTAATGTTTATGAGCTTCATGAGTTGATCCTTGAGGAGGCTCACAGTTCTCGGTATTCTATTCCCCCGGGCGTTGCCAAGATGTATCAGGACCTGCGGCAACATTATTGGTGGAGGAGGATGAAAAAGGATATAGTTGCTTATGTGGCTCGGTGCTTGAATTGTCAGCATGTGAAATATGAGCATCAGAGACCCAGTGGTTTGCTTCAGCAGATGGAGATTCTTGAGTGGAAGTGGGAGCGTGTCACTATAGACTTTGTCGTTAGACTCCCACGGACTCAGAGGAAGTTCGACGTTGTATGGGTCATTGTGGATAGGCTGACTAAGTCACCGCACTTCATTCCTGTGGCAGTTACCTATTCTTCGGAGCGGTTGGCAGAGATTTATATTTGGGAGATCGTCCGTCTTCACGGTGTGCCCGTGTCTATCATTTCTGATCGAGGTACGCAGTTTACCTCGCACTTTTAGAGGGCATTACAACGTAAGTTGGGTATACGGTTTGAGCTGAGCACAACTTTTCATCCTCAGATGTACGGGCAATCTGAGCGTACTATTCAGATCTTGGAGGATATGCTCCGCGCTTGTGTTATAGATTTTGGAGGATCGTGGGATTGGTTCTTTCCCCTTGCAGAGTTTGCCTAGAACAATAGCTACCAGTCGAGTATTTAGATGGCTCCCTATGAGAAATTATATGATAGACGGTGTAGGTCGCCAGTTGGGTGGTTTGAGCCGGGGGAGGCTCGGTTGTTGGTTATAGATTTAGTACAGGAGGCCTTGGACAAGGTCAAGATTATACAGGATCGGCTTCGTACAGCTCAGTACAGGCAAAAGAGTTATGCCAACCGTAGAGTTCGTGATGTGGAATACATGGTTTGGGGGAGAGTATTGCTTCAGGTAACACCCATGAAGGGTGTCATGAGGTTTGTAAATAAGGGAAAGTTGAGCCCTAGGTATATCGGGCCATTTGAGATCCTCGAGAGAGTGGGGGATGTGGCTTATAGACTTGCGTTGCCTCTAGGATTATCATCAGTTCATCCAGTATTCCATGTGTCCATGATCCGGAAGTATCATGGTGACCCGTCCCACGTATTAGATTTCAGCTCTGTCCAGTTGGACAAGGATCTGACTTATGAGGAGGAGCTGGTAGCCATTCTAGACCGGCATGTTCGTTAGTTGAGGTCAAAGAGTTATCCATCAGTTCGAGTGCAGTGGATAGGTCAACCGTTGAGGCAGCTACTTGGGAGTCCGAGTCGGACATGCGGAGTAGATATCCCCACTTGTTCACTTGTTCAGGTACTTTTCTATGTTCGTTCAAGGACGACCGTTTGTTTTAGAGGTGGAGATTGTGATGACCCAAAGGGTCATTCTTGTATATTAGGACTCTATTTTATGCTCGTTAGCCCTAAAAATCTTATTTTTACCCTCCTCGATTTGCCTGTGCAGTCCGGGTGTAACTCTGGAAAGCCTTTATGTGGAAAATTGAAAAAATAATGATTTTTGGCCTTAAAAAGAATTTTTAGTTGACTTCGATCAATGTCCGACTTTCATTCAACTTTAGAAAACTATAGTAAAGTAGCAAAGTTCAGAGGAGCAGCAGGCAAGCAAGAAGTTCATCCATTGAAGTTGAAGTAGTTTCAGTACTTCATCGATTTTAGTTGAAGTAAATGATTGATCTCTATCTTATCAAGCATGAACCGATCTTTTTTATTCAATCTAGATCCCCTTGAAATTGATCTGTGCAATATCGAGTTGCTAACGCGAATCTCGAATGGTCGTAATCAAATCTCTCAATCATTTTCCTTTTCTCCTGTTGTTATTTGAGTAAAAAGACCTGGACCTATGTTTTGATGGTCCCGTAGGGTCCGTAGTAAAATATGGGACCTAGACATATGCCCGGAATCGAATTCCGAGGTCCCTAGCTCGAGATATGATTTTTTGACTAAAATTGAATTGCTGAAAATTAATGATTTTAAAGAATTTGCTTAATGCTTGATTTTGATGGTATCGGGTCTGTATTTTGGTTTCGGAGCCCGGTAAAGGTCCGTTATGAAATTTAAACCTTGTCTGTGAAATTTGGTGAGAAAGGAACTGATTTGACGTGATTCGGACATTCGGTTGAGAAAATAGTAATTTTAAAGTGTTCTTGAGAAATTCATGGGTTTTGGTGCAAAATTCGTAGTTCTAAGTGTTATTTTAGTGATTTGATCGCACGAGCAAGTCCGTATGATGAATTTAGATCGGCGTGCATGTTTGGTTTGGAGCCCCAAGGGCTGAGGTGAGTTTCGGATAGGCCAGGGGTAGTTGAGACTTAGAAAATTCTGGTGTTTCTGATGTTTCTGGCGCACAGGCATTTTGTGCTTCGCAATCGCACAACCACTCACGTGATCGCGAAGGGTAAGCTGGGCTGGGGTGGAATTTCTTCTATGCAAACGTGAGGCTTGGGTCGCGAACACGGAGCATTGGAGGGTTTTCTCTACGCGAATGCGACCAGCTAGACGCCAACACGTAGTGTAATGGATGAGGGCTGGGGAGATCTTCGAGTTGTTCTACGCGAACGTGGGCCTAGGCTCGCGAACACAAAGGTCAGGGGGGGACAGACTTTTGCGAACACGGTCAACTCTTCGCGAATGTGAAGGCCATTCTGGTTGTTGTGCATCGCGATTGCGACAGGTCTCTCGCGAACGCGATGAAGACCTGTCCTGTGTTTGCAAAACAGAACAAACTCGGGATTTAGTCCCAAATTTCATTTTTCATCCTTAGAACTCGACCTAGGGCGATTTTTGAAAAGGGATTTGAACACCAAATCATAGGTTTGCACTTCTTAATTCATTTTCTTCAATTTCCATTATCATTCCTTAAATTCCTAGTCCTAAATCTTCTTCTTTAAGGATAGAAAATAGGGATTTTGGGGGAATTGAGAACTTTGCAAATTTATGGATTTAGACCTCGATTTCAGGTCGGAATCAGGAACTAATTACATAATCGGGCTCGGGGGTGAATGGGTAAGCGTATTTTGGTCCGAACCTCAAGTTTTGAACAAGCGGGCCCGGGGTCGATTTTTGACTTTTTGGGGGATTATTTGGGAACTTTATAATTGTGCATTGAATTGATTTCTTTAGCTATAATTTATGGTATTAAGCTTATTATTACTAGATACGAGTGGGTTGGAGGTGAATTCTAGAGGAAAAGCGGTACTTGAGCAGTGAGTGGCCTGCGGATCGAGGTAAGTGTCGTGTCTAACTTTGGCTTGAGGGATTAGGTATTATGTGCTTATTTTCTACGTGTTTTGGTCATTGAGTACAATGTATAGGTGAAGTGAAACGCACCTATGTGTTGTTATCGAGTCATAGCATGCGAGTGAGTTCTACTCTTGAAATTGTTGTAGTCTGCAATCATGTTGTCCATGCTTAGTGTAGCCATTTGTGATGTGGGTAACTTCTATTCGTTTTTACTGAGATTGGGTAATGGTTGGATATTGGCTCAAGGTTGAGATTCATATTGTGATGTTAAGCATCGATGAAAAACTGATTTCCTTGTGATATTTATATATATCCGTTATTATTGATTCTTTGATTGGTGAGGAAGAGTGTAAAGCACGAAGGGTGATGTCGTGCCATGCATTATTTCATATGGTGAGAAAGAGTGTAAAGCACGAAGGATGATGTTGTGCCATTGCTTTATTTCATAGTGAGGAAGAATATAAAGCACAAAGGGTGATGCCGTGTCATTTTTTTATTTTATATAGTGAGGAAGAGTGTAAAGCACGAAGGGTGATGCCGTGCCATCTTATTATGTCATATGGTGAAGTCGAGAGTAAAAGCACGAAGGGTGATGTCGTGCAGTTTCTTTTACCATTCTTACTGGTTTTATCTGTTTAATGCATCTTGATTTTATCCGGTTATATCACTATTTCTGATTTCTTATACTGTGAACCCCTCAGCATGTCCCCTCCCAATATTTCCTGTCGTATTTCTTTTATTGTTGTTATTGCTACGTGTATGATTATACTGTACAGGTTGTAAGTGGGTGTTGTGTCCTATCCTCGTCACTACTTCGCTGAGGTTAGGCTCAACACTTACCAGTACATGGGGTCATTTGTATTGATACTGCACTCTGCACTTTCTGTGCAGATCCAAGTATCGGTCCGAGCTGAGTCTGAGATTCGTAGCTGACTTACACAGGAGACCCAAGGTAGATCTGCTGACGTCCGCAGATTCCTGGAGTCCCCTCCATATGCTCATTTACTGTTTTTCTTTGTTCATAAACAGTTGTATACTTTTCTTTCAGCCAAACACATGTAGATAATCATAGTAGTCTGTGAGTTGTGACTCCGCAAGTTATCATGTGTTGAATCGTAGTAATTTCCGCAAGTTATAAAGATTTTCATGCTGTAAACCTCTAATGTTGGCTTGCCTAGCAAGTGTAGCGTTAGACGCCATCACGGTCCCGACGGTGGAAAACGGGTCGTGACACAAGTGGAATTAGTATTTAAATAATTCTAATATTGATTAACTTCATTTGTTGTTATATTTGAAAATAATTAGTTTTATACAATTCTAAAAATTATTTTTAAAAGGTAAAATGATCGATACACATTTCGATTGGAGAACACGTTTTTCTTCTTAATTTGAAGGGCATATGTTTTGAAAGAATCTTATGAAAATTGTAGTAATTCCTGTAACATGATATTTAATCTAAAACGATTGATATATCTATTTTTGGTATATCTATATATCGATATTTATTATATATTTTTATTATGATTCTTCAAAAGGCCATCAGTAAAAATAATTATACTTTTTTAGAAATTTGGAAAAAAGAGGGTCGTCATATAGTTTTTAGAAGAAACTGATTCACACATAAAACAATTAAGCACATATATTTTATATTAATTTGAAGGACATATTCTTTGGGGTAAGGTTACAAATATTGTAGTCATTTCTGTGACATAATATTAAATTTAACATGATCAAAATCGTTATATATTGTTATTATAATTCTTCAAACAATCATCAAATTAACACTAATTAAAAAATTGTATCTTTCTTTTAGAGCTATTGGAATGAACGGCTAGGTCATATAGTTATAGGAAAAAAATGAATAATTAAGTAACGATGTAAGGTCTAAAACTGACAAATATTGAATATGTATTTTACGACCAATAACTTATTACGTATAAAAGAAACTTTAGAGGGCCATTTATTGGAATATATGAAAAGTAATATATAATGATAAATGTCAACTTATATTTCATTCTTATTTCTTCTATTTGAATTTTAACCAAGTTAATTTTTAATACTATATTATAATTTATTCGACTTTATTTTCTAATTTTTTTCATCATTGGTGTTCTGTTTTATATCTATTTAAGCTAAGATTTTTGTCAACATGAAGATAGTTTTACTTGTATGATGAATTTAAAAAATAATAAAATTAATTTTCTTTTTGCTAATTAGCTATTCCAAATGCTTAATTATTTATTTTTAGCAATAAAAGATAATTATATTTTATTAATTTAAATTCGATTATAATTATATTTTGGCGAACAAAATTATTTATTCAAATTATAAGAAAATCAAATGAGTGGGAAATATTTTTTTAAAATAAAATATTAATATTTTTGAAGTTCTAAATATTAAATTGTATGTAATCCAAATAAGGAAGAATGTAATATATAAAATTTAGTTGATTTTGTAATCCTAAATATTAGAAAAATAATTATATGAGTATTCCTACATATAAGGAAAACAATTAAATAAGTACTCCTACATATTAGAAAAATATTAAATGAGTACTCCTATATATTAGGAAAATAACTAAATTTTATTTTATCTAAAATAAACTCTATTAAAGAATAAAAAAAGCGAACGACATTCTTTCTGTTTCGAATATGATCATACATATGGAAGTTTGTTTATTATTTTGGAAGGTAAGGCGAATTTTGGAGAACAAGAATGCTATTTTTTCAGTCCAAAAGATAGAAAGTATCCGAACGGGGCGAGGCCTAATCGGGCGGCAAACCAATATTTACATGCAATGGTACTAAAAATATTGGCGTGAAAAAGGCACTTGTTTTCTACAGGGGAAAACCTCCTAAAGTAATCAAATCCAATTGTTGATAATAATTCTTCTCTGACCAAGAAATGCTCTTTAAGGGTAAGGTAACTTTCTCATTTCATTTCAAAACCAAATAAAAGCGAGAAAAGAAAATAAAAAAGGGAAATTTTTAAGCGTGATTAGCAACATTACATGCAAGGCGGAAAGGAAATTTCATGGATGAGGTATCAAATAAGGTGATGAAATAAAAAAAAAATTACAATATTCCAAAAGTTTAAGCAAAAAAAGAACTTTTTCAATGGGTATAGTTGAAATTCATTGAAAATATATAGATAAGTCAATATACAAAATTTGAGGAAGATTTGAGGTGATTTGGACTGGTTTTGTATCAAAGTTCGTAATTAAATCGAGTGCAAAACACTTTTCTGCGACACATGTATCAAACATATTCACGCATGTATCTCACACACAGGTATAAATGGATATACATGTGATACACAATTGATATAAATATGATACATATGTGATACACAAATGATAAATAGTGTGATACACATATCATATTTTTCATGTTCAATTTTGTACTTCGAGTTTTCAATTCAAACCACCTGAAAACTTCATCAAATCATCCCAAAACTGAGATTCAAGCTACTTAAGTTGTACCCAATCTATTTTAATAACACCACTCAAAACAAAGCAAAAATTTGACATTTTTTGCTACAAATAGCTAATTGGCAAATATTACTAATATTTTATGAATTGACCCTTTTTTGTAATGAGCTACTTATAAATGGGCATAGCTGATAGTTTCCCAAAAAAAGCATAAACTATTAAATGACCTACCCTCAGTGGCGGAGCCACATTCAACCAAGGGGCGTTAAATAACACCCCTTCGTTAGAAAATTACGTATTGTTAGATAAATTTTTTCATTATGTATATTTAGTATAAGTTGACTCCCTTTGAATTTTTGGTGTATTTAATTTCTTATATTATGACAGCGATTAGTGAAAATCCTGACTTCGCCATTGCTTCCCTTGTCTTTAAGAAGAATTTTTGGTGTATTTAATTTCTTATATTATGACAGCGATTAGTGAAAATTCTGGCTTCGCCACTGCTTACCCTTGTCTTTAAGAAGGTAAAGAGATTATTTTCGATAGACATTCGGCTCAGAAAGGAAAAAGAGAAGGGACACAAAAATAGTGAAAGTCCTTCCACCGGGATTCGAACCCAGGTCGCTGGATTCAAAGTCCAAAGTGCTAACCACTACACCATAGAACCTTGGACAACAAATTTATATACACAGTATAATTTTTCACAAAAGATATGTAAGTGATAATCCATTGATGGTTGTAGCTCTGCCCTAGTTTCTCGATACCTAAGTCTCAATAAATTAAATTTTTTTTTTGTCTTGGCTTATATTAATATAATTTCATGATGTTTTATTTATTTATTTATTTATTTTGTTTAGCTTGATGATTGGGTATTATGTCGGATTTACAAGAAAAATAGTTCAAGTACAATAATGGAAATGGACAAGGAGGATTCTATTGAGGACACAACAGGTTCAACTTCAATATTGCCAGCTTCATCAAAGAATTATTTCGAGCAAAATCCAAGTATAGGACCTTTAAGAGTAGGTTCCAATTTGATGAATTTTTTTAAAATGACATGAAAATGGCGAAAAATGAATATGAAAATGGCGACGATACGCCATTAATGGAGGGAAATTCGAGTTCATTTCTTACAATGCTCAATCAATTTTCACCCAAAAGTTCACAACTCAATTCTTGGTTCTCTGGCTATCGTTAGAGTTATTTCACTACTAAAAAAACTTAAAATTAGCTACAAACTTAGACGCTAATTTCTATTTTAGCGACAGAATTTGTCCGTCGACTAATTTCTATTTTTACCAATACATTAATTTTATTGAGAAGTTTATTTCAATGGTTGAATTTAAGGATATTGGTTTTAAGGTTATTTGGAAGGAATGCACTTGCGAGAAAATGATATCTATTGCATAATAGAAAGGCTTAATTCTGTTTTAGTTTTGGATTTAGTTTAGTTTCAAGATTTAGAAGAGACGGAGCCAAAATTTTAAACTGGTGTATTCAGCCATTGGTTATGACTTACGACCAAAATAATAGTAGTGTATGTTTTTATTACTCAGTGGAGAACCCCCAATTCAAACCAAATTAGTTATGGTTGAAGTATCGTACTCCCTTCAATCTCAAATGTTAGTCCTTTTACCCAATTGAATTTGCAAAATATTTGGTGTTTTAAGAAATAATTGTTTTATTTTCAAATCTATCCTTAGTATTCTTACTGCTCTAATTAGTAAAATGTTTATGAAGTGAGACGGTTATGAGAGATATAGGAATGTGCATAGGCAATAGCCAAGCTTATAAACAACAACAACAACAATAACATACCTAGTAATATCTCACACCGTAGGGTCTAGGGAGAGTAGTGTGTACGCAGACCTTACCCCTACCTTGTGAGAATAGAAATGCTTGCATACGGTTAAAATCGGGTTACTGATTCACCGAAACCAGGGTGAAGCATCGAAGGTCGACCCCGTAGTAGATCAGACCGAGGCACGAGGAAAAGATGTCGAGTTCGGAATTTGAGGTGCCTGTCGAAATCGAGGCCAGTAGTGATCGAGACCGAATAAGACAGACATCGAACAAGATCGAAGATAGCATAATAACAGAAAGGCGAGATATCCATGACTGATCGAAGATCATGGCGGGAATCTGGTAACTGATCAAATCAAGAACAATTAATTAGCTAATCATGAGATTTTCTTATGTAATTAGAGCTATACCATAAGTAGAATTCCTCTACTATATAAAGGAGAGTTCTAATCATTTGTAACACACATTGTTCTGGCATAAAAGGCAATATAATACTCTCTTTAGCTTATACATTCTTGTTCATCAGTTTACTTTCTGCCGTATTACTTTATCACCAGTCAGTTCGAGGGCACCCTAGCTCGAGGGCTTAATTACGTTTCAATACTGGTCCATTTTATCTTGTTGTTAATTTCTATTACTAATATTCATATTTATCAATTGGTATTAGGTGCAATCATGTGTCCTTAAAACCACATTATAAGTTTAATTGTTATCCAATTTTAAGGGTAAACAGTTTGGCGCTCACCGTGGGGCTAAAGATAATAGTGATTGCTTAATACCGATTTCGATAACACACGCTACTTTACGCTTGTTCTTGTAAGTGTTTCTGTTTGCAGGATAAACATGTCAAACTCACAAGAAGCACCCACACATGGTGACAACAACCTCGGATTTCACGGAAAAAATGACAATATAACCGCCCCAGGGATCGAGGTGCCTCAGGCTGAACTCGAGGAAGCACCAATTGCAAATCCCATCGATGTCAGTTCACATATCGCCCTAAATGCAAATCTGGGCATTGATCCCGAAGGTAGCGTATGCAGGAGGTCGATTAGGTGGTTGAGGTACGCAGGGCGAAGAAGGAGGTGGAGTCAGCCTCCAATTGATATTTGAAATGTTAAATGCTCAACAAGCTGCTATAGCACAACTACAAAATCAGCATCGAGCACCAAGTGGGGTCGAACCCTCACCCTCACCGGAAGCTGTTCGCAGGGCCGAACTTGTACGAGATAGATCAAACGCCAATGAATCGGGGACTGATCCCCCTATTATGAAAATGCTCCAGGATCTCACTAAACGAATTGAATCGGATGAAAAGAAAATCGAGGCGAATGACAAAAAAGTAGAAACATACAACTCCCAGGTTGACCAAAAACCAGGGGCACCATCGATTCTAAAGGTTTTGGATTCGAAGAAGTTTGTGCAGAAGCCTTCCCCCCTAAGTGAAGCTTCGAAGTCCATTCTGAAGAAATTCCACATGCCAGAATTCCCAAATACAATGGGACCACCGACCCTAATGAGCATGCCACTTCTTATACATGCACAATAAAGGGGAATGACTTAGAAGATGATGAGATTGAATCCGTTCTACTGAAGAAATTTGGAGAAACTTTATTAAAAGGGGCGATGATATGGTATCACAATCTGCCACCCAATTCCATCGATTCTTTCGCCATGCTTGTAGATTCCTTCATGAAGGCATACGCCAGAGCAATAAAGGTTACGAGTAGGAAGTCATACCTCTTCAAAGTGAAATAGAAAGACAACGAAATGTTAAGGGAATTCGTGTCTCGATTCCAGATGGAACACATGGACCTACCCCCGATCACAAATGATTAGGTTGTTCAAGCCTTCACTCAAGGTTTGAACGAGCGATGTTCGGTAGCTTCAAGACAGCTGAAGCAGAATTTAATTGAATATCCAGCGGTGACCTGGGACGATGTGCATAATCTATACTAGTCAAAGATTAGGGTCGAGGATGATCAATTAGGGACCCCTTCCGATTCTGTTTACCCAAGCAGGCCCGTCGGCAGAGTTCAAAGGGACATCGACAAATAACCCTAATCGAACAGATATTGGTATCAACCCTACAACACAAAATGTAGAAACAGTGGCCCAGGACATAATCCCCTTCTAAATGATCGAGGACAGAGCTTTCGAGGGCTCATGATAGAAATTGGCTTCGATAAACATGTTGATCCCACAGAAGCGCCACGATTACCAGATTACAACTTCAGCATCGACGCATCAGGCATTGTATCATCCATTGGGATAATCAAGGATACTAGATGCCCCAGACCCCTACAAACTAATCCAGCTCAAAGGAACCAAATATGAAAATACTATGGTACCCATGGTCATAGAACCGAAGACTGCAGACATATAAGGGAGGAGGTGGCCCGTCTATTCAACGAGGGTCACCTTCGATAATTCTTGAGTGACTGAGCTAAAAATCACTTCAGAGACAGGGACGCAAATAGGAAAAACAAAGAGGAAGAACCACAACATGTGATTCACATGATCGTTGGTGGGGTCGACATTCCACAAGGCCTCGTGTTCAAACGCACCAAGATGTAGATCACTAGGTAAAAATGAACTCGAGATTATGTATAGGATGTTACCTTGTCGTTCAATGACGAGGAAGCAGAGGGGATCTCACAGCTCCACAATGATGCATTGGTAATCTCTACTTTTATGGATAAAATTCAGGTTAAACGTGTTTTAATTGATCCAGGGAGCTCAGCCAATATTATTCGATCGAGGGTCGTGGAGAAGCTCGGCTTATAGGATCAGATCGTGCCCGCAGCTCAGGTTCTCAATGGTTTCAACATGGCAAGTGAAACAACTAAAGGTGAATTCATCTTACCAGTAAATGTATCCAGGACTATTCAAGAAACAAAGTTCCATGTGATCAAGGGTGATATGATATACAACGCCTTAGTCGGAAGACCCTGGATTCACAACAGGAGGGCGGTCCCCTCAGCCCTTCACTAAATGCTGAAATTACCGACACCGGATGGAGTAAAAACATGCTGCTAAAGAGATGTTCGCGGTCGATGAAGTAATACCAGTATCGGCGCTTTCATCAACAAAGGGATCGGAGTCAAAAGAAAAGAAGGAGGTCAAATAGCAACCACAGGTACCTGTCTCGACCCAATCGGACGAACGAGAGGCATACGAGGATGACGAACATTGGATCCCTTGATCATTCATAATTCCCAATGACTCCGACGCCACAAAATCAAAGGTTGAAGAACCTGAGCTCAGGCAAAAACTCATTAAATTCCTTATCGATAATATGTATTGTTTCACTTAGTCCCACCTTGATATGACAGGGATCCCACCGGAGATCACTACCCATCGATTGAGCTTGGACCCAAAGTTTCGTCCAGTAAAGCAAAAGAGAAGGCCTCAGTCCGAGGTTAAACACACATTCATCAAGGTCGAGGTAACCAAACTTCTCAAAATAGGGTCCATTCGGGAGGTAAAATATCCTAAATGGCTAGTAAACGCAGTCGTAGTCCCTAAAAAGGGAATAAACTTAGAAGGTGTGTAGACTATAATTATTTAAACAAGGCATGCCTTAAAGATTCTTTTCCTTTGCCTAATATCGATCAAATGATCGATGCCACGGCTGGCCATGATATCCTTAGCTTTCTCGATGCCTATTTCGGGTAAAATCAAATACAGATAAACCCGGAGGATCAGGAAAAGACTTCGTTCATCACTAAGTACGGCACCTATTGTTATAACGTAATGCCGTTTGGACTAAAAAATTCTTTATCAACACCTAGTAAATTGAATGTTCGAAAAACATATAGGTAAATTAATGGAGGTTTATATTGATGACATGCTAGTTCAGTCCCTACGCGCAGAGGACCACTTAAAACATTTGCAGGAGACCTTTGACATACTGAGAAAGTACAACATGAAACTCAACCCAGAGAAGTGTGCACTCGGGGTCGGCTCGGGGAAATTCCTCGGCTTCATGGTATCAAATCGAGTCATCGAGATCAACCCCGATAAAATTAAGGCCATCAAAGATATCATGGTCGTGGATAATGCTAAGGTCGTACAGAGGTTAACAGGGCGCATAGACACCCTATGCCGATTCATTTCGAGGTCCTCATGTAGAAGTCACTGGTTCTTCTCAATGCTTAAAAAGAAGAAAATTTTTTCATGGACCCCAGAATGCCAACAAGCGTTGGAGGAACTAAAACAGTACCTATCGAGCCCGCAATTACTTCATACTCTGAAAGCAGACGAGAAACTCTACCTATACTTAGCAGTCCGAAAATCGCGGTAAGTCAAGGTACGCAGTTTCCTATTTACTATGTTAGTCGAACTCTAAGTGAGGTCGAGACCCGGTACCCACACTTAGAAAAATTAGCTTTTGCTCTAATAAGTGCCTCTAGGAAACTAAGCCATATTTTCAATGTCATCCAATTTGTGTGGTGACTACCTATCCCCTTCGCAATATTTTTCATAATCCCGAACTCTCGGGCCGATTGGCCAAATGAGCGTTGAGATCAGCGGGTACGATATCGAGTATCAGCCCCGAACGACCATCAAGTCTCATATCTTGGCAGACTTCGTGGCCGACTTTACGCCAACACTCGTACCCGAGGTCGAAAAAGGAACTATTGTTAAAATAGGGTACATCATCGGGGGTGTGGTCCCTTTTCACAGATGGCGCTTTGAACGTGAAGGAGTTCGGGCTAGGCATTGTTTTGAAGCCACCCACAGGTAATACAATTAGACAGTCTATTAAAACTTCAAAATTGACTAACAATGAGGCCGAGTATGAGGCCATGATTGCAGGTCTCGACCTAGCTAAGAGTTTGGGAGCAGAGGTCATCGAGGCCAAATGTGATTCCCTACTTGTGGTAAACCAAGTCAACAGAAATTTCGATGTTCGAGAAGACCGAATGCAGAGGTACTTGGACAAACTACAGGTGGCTCTACATCAATTCAAAGAATGGACCTTATAGCATGTACCTCGAGAAAAAAATAGCGAGGCCGATGCCCTTGCAAATTTGGGGTCATCAGTCGAGGACGACGAGCTTAGCTCGATGACTGTTGTGCAACTTTTGAGGTCACTAATCAAAAAAGGTCACGCTGTAATAAACTCCACAAGTCTGATTTGGGATTGGAGGAATAAATATACCGAGTACCTAAAGAACGGGAAGCTACCATCGAATCCTAAGGAATCGAGGACTCTACGTGTGAAGGCTGCACGGTTCACATTGGTCGAGGACGGAACACTGTATAGAAGGATGTTCGATGGAACGTTGGCAATATGTTTGGGTCCAGGAAATACCGACTACGTCCTATGGGAAATTCACGAAGGCACTAGCGAAAATCATTCCGGTGCCGAGTCATTGGTTCACAAAGTCATCAGAGCAGGGTACTATTGGGTCGATCTGGAAAAGGATACAAAAGAGTTTGTTTTAACGTGCGAAAAATGTCAAATTTATGCGCCGATGATTCACTAACCCGGGGAGCAACTCCACTCAGTCTTCTCCCTATGGCCGTTCATGAAATGGGGAATGGACATTGTCGGCCCTCTCCCATCGGCCCCAGGTAAAACTCAATTCATTTTGTTTATGACTGACTATTTCTCTAAGTAGGTTGAAGCGCAGGCCTTCGAGAAAATCAGAGAAAAAGAATTCATAGACTTCATCTGAGACCATATTATATGTCGATTCAGGATGCCCGCCGAGATCGTATGCGACAATGGGAAGCAATTCATCGGCAGCAAAGTGACGAAGTTTCTCGAAGACCACAAGATAAAAAGGATCCTATCAACGCCATATCATCATAGTGAGAACGGACAGGCCAAATTTACAAACAAGACCATCATTCAAAATCTAAAGAAGAGATTGATCGACGCTAAAGGAAAATGGAGAGAAATATTGCCGAGGTCCTTTAGGCGTACCGTACAACATCAGAATCTAGTACGGGGGAAACACCGTTCTCCTTAGCCTACAGGGCCGAAGCTCTGATTCCTGCTGAAGTCGGGGAATCTAGCCTCAAATTTTGGTATATAATGGAAGAGTCGAATCACGAGGCCATGAATACAAGCCTTGAGATTCTAGATGAAAGACGGGAAGACGCCCTCGTTCGAATGGTCGCACATAAATAACGTATCGAAAGGTATTGCAACCGAAGAGCCAATCTTCGACACTTCAAAATCGGGGACTTAGTTCTGAGAAAAGTCATCCTCAATCAGGTCCTCGATATCGTCAGAAAAGGATCCCACAAACTTGGCATGATAAACGACGAGCAATTATCAAACAATTGGAACATATCACTCATCCAATGTTATTACTGCTTAGGTATGACCTTCTCCATTTTCATTTATATTTTATATTAACCAATTGCAGGTATTCAATTGAAGACATAGAGGGACCCTTCAACATAAGTTCCTTAGGTATGAAAGCACGCGTTGCACTCTTTTTCCTTTAGATCGATTTTTGTCCCAAATGGGTTTTTCCGACAAGGTTTTTAACGAGGCAACCATTGTTCGTGCTAACTTTGAGCAAGTCAATAGTATCTGAAGCTTCTTTAAAATCAACCTCGAATTCTGGGGAGCATTACCCTCGAAGTTAAATTTTGTAAGGGTCAAACGGTTGAACGAACCGTGCCAATGTAGATTACGCGAGCCCTAATGGAAAACATGTACGCATGTATAATCTATTGAAAAAAGTATTTTTCCTTGCCAAATATTTCATGCCTTAGAGAAATTTTTACTTTACAATTTCGTACTTGTGATCTATTGTGGAAACTGGCTTAAGGGTCGATCACAACTAAATTTCAAACAATTAACCCCGCACTCGGGGACTGCCATCCAAAAACTCGACATGATCAAATTACTAAAACCTCGAGATCATAAGACTTTAGAAAGGCAATCCTCGATTTTATAGTTCATGGCCATACCACTCGGGTACTGATACTTCAAACAAGTTCTAAGTATAACACGGAAACAAGCCCAAAAGGAAAATCCCAAGCTAAAGGCTACGGCCAAGTTCACACGGTTCAGAGACGTCCGATTTTTGTTATAAAACAGGCCTTCGAATATTTTCCTAAACCGGTTAAAAAGGCTACCCTCGGCTGAATTACTAAGGGTCTCAATAATATCAACCCTCAAAAACTCTAATGGGTGCAAAAATTGTTCGAACTCTCGAACAAACTCTTTATTTTATTCTAAGCCATTACGAAACAAAGGGTCTCGATAATATCGACCCTCGAAAACTAATGGGTACGGAATCGTTCGAACTCTCGAGCAAATTCCTTATTTCATGCTAAGGCATAACAGATTTTATATGATTAAACAATAAACTTTTCAAGCCGAAAAGGGGAAAAATCATTCTTTTTACTATGACCGTATCGGCCTAATTCAAGAGCCTAAAGGGCCATTTTATTTTTGAGTTTGAGAAATCATCCTCACTCAATTAAAACCTAAGGTTCATCCTACTCCGAGTTCGAGCAAGTGCTTACTCGATTATAAAGACTACACTAGTCCGACTTTGATCAAATTGCCTAAGCCTCGAACTTATGAGCAAAATTTTCATAAAGTATGAATAAAACAGAATTTTCACAAAAAATAAAATGAAATAAAGACAAGTCAAAAGGGAAAGAGATATTTTATATATGAGAATATTTACAAGGTCTGATCGGGACCCTATACATTAGATCAAAAGAGAAAAAAATCCTAAGGTTCCTAATTTTCTACGGGGCCTGCTTCCATCGGGGTCCCCCGCTCTCAGACCCTTTTTTGGTGTCATAATAATCATAATGTCAGAGGAGGTCAGTCCTTTAGCATCGGCTTCATGCTCTTTAGCCTTTATTATCTCATCAGTGAGATCGAAACCTAGAGCATGGATCTCCTTGAGTGTTTCCCTCTGAGATTGGCATTTGGCGAGTTCAGCAACCCAAATGTGCTCGAGTTTGAGCAATCTCGGCAGTCTCTCTCGCTTGTGCTTAAGCAGCTTCAGCATCAGACCCTTAGACGTCCATAATCGCCTCTGCATCGGCCTTAGTCTTTTCCACCTCAGATTTGGCCTTTGCAAGTTCGGTGTCCAACCGAGCCTCGAGATCCTCTATTTTCTTTGCCTAAGCCGAGCTCTTCTCTTTCATACCTTGAATATGACTTTCGGTCGATGACAATTAGGCTCAGGCAGCTTCCTTTTCTGAAGCAAGGGGGTCCATATTTTGTTTCCACCCCAAGGCCTTTGCCTTCATCATATTGACCTCCTCATAGAATTGCTTGATACTCTCGACCTTCTGCTGAACCTATGAGATTTAAGTGTTACCATTGTCCCCGAACTGATGCCATGAGCTTCTAAGATTTTCATTACCTGCTCAATCAGGTCGGTCTGTTCTTTGTGAGCCATGGCCAACTCGGCTCGGAGGTCCTTGATCTCTTCTTCTTTTTGCCCGCTAAGAAGTTTAAGGGCATTTCTCTCCTCCATGATCCCTTGAAGATCATCCTCACATCGGCTCAGCTCTGCTCGGGATTTGAAAATTCCTCCTGATGGAGTGCCAAGGCCTATACGGAAAGAAGAAAGGAAATTAGATAGGAAAATAAGAAATAAACATAAGTGTGATATCAATGAGGGGAGTTGAGGCTAAACCGATTCAGGGCTTGTTGAGGCTCATCGAATAGGTCTTCGACCCCGGTAAAGTAACCACGGAAGGGGTCCTCCCCTCCGTGGTCTCCTTCTACATCGGGAGTCCTTATAGCTTGGGCCTACCGAATTGCCTCCTCGAAAAATGCAGGGAGAGTCGGTGAGTCTCTAATTTCTATTGCCCCATGTGGGTCACTTGGGGCGTTCTCTTCATTTCGAACGGCCTTAGAGCCGGCTGCTTCAGGCATACCCGCCGTTAGCTCATTTCGATTGAGGCATATTTAGTCTTCGACAACTCGAGGACTTTGCCCGAGTCCTTTTTCAAGACCCCCTCGGCTCGAAGCGGAATCTCTTCAACTCCCACAGGCTCAGTGGTCTTTGGGGCCTCGGTTTTCCTCTTCACTCGGGCCACCAATTCGGAGTTGTCGTCTTCTTATTATTCTTCCTCTCTTAGGCGCCGAAGTACCTCCGCAGGTAGGGCGACAGTGTCTTTCTTCGGCTTACGAGCCAGATTTTTCTTGGGATTTGGATCCTTGGAGGTTGAGGTCCTTTTCCTATTTTTATCCGTTGCTGGTTTCGGGACCGGGGTCGAAGTCTCCTCCTCACTAGACGGGGGCCTCATGACCGCATCATTCCCAGGCCTATATATAAGAAAACTGAGTAAGTTTAAGAAGAATATCTTAATCAAACCACTATACACGTGAAAGAGAGCTTACCATGATTTTTGGCCTCCCATCGGCCCTTTGATAAGTCGCGCCATGTGCGTTCAGCATAGGTCCATGTCGATACTAAGTCCCTGACCCAGGCCGGGGATGGTACCGGGCATCCAAGCAGTGGCTTCATCGAAAAAGGACATCAGTGAAAGAAAGAAAAGAAGCCAAGTAACAAATAGAAGGGGATCGTACTTACATTTCATATTCCACTTCTCGGGAAAAGGCATCCTCTCGGCCAAAATTATGTCCGAGGTCTTTACCCTGACGAATCAACCAATCCAGATTCAGTCTTTGTCCTTGTCTATACTGGAGATGAAGACTTTAGTGGTTCGACGTTGGAACTTTATTAACCCACCTCGGTAAAGCCAGGGAAATATAACCTGATGAGGTGGTCTAGGGTGAATAGGAGCCCGTCGACTTTGATCGAGAAAAATCAGAGTAATATGACGATCCTCCAGAAAGAGGGGTGAATATGACAGAGGGTCACCTGGTGCTTCTTGTAGAAGTCCACGATTATTGGGTCAAGAGGACCCAACGTGAAAGGATAAGTGTAAACACTCAAATACCCTTCCACGTGGGTAGTAATAGCCTCCTCTGGGCCCGGAATCACTATATCTTTGTTTTGCCAATTGCAATCCTCCTTTACCTTGTCTAGATAGCTCTTAGGTATTGAACATATGTATCTTGACACCAGCTTGTAACGACCGGGAACCGACGAGGTTTTCTCGGTCTTGAAATCAGAGTTTGCTATGCAACCCCCAAGAATACATTTCTCAAGGCGGGGTTCCACAGGATCTTTCCCGTCAGCTGGTTGAGAAGATGAAGCAGTTTCTTTTTGTGGTACCTTTTTGACGTCTTTACCATTTGGTTTGAGTATTGAAGAAAGAAGAAGATAATAGGACTTGGTGGTTTGAGAAAGGTTCAATAACAAAATCTGAAGGTTTTTTAGAACGGAAGAACTTGAAAGATATGGAAGAATTTGGAGATTATAGGAGATTGAAAGTAAAGTTCGAATCAATGGGAAAAAGGCCTATTTATGGGTTTCACGGCGACGGTTCGAAACCACTAGTGGCCGACCACCAACTAACACGCATTAAATGCCTAGAAAACTGCACCAGCGGAACGCTTCAGTCATTTCTATCGCTTATGTCACGGAGTTGACGCCATGACAGGTCGATGATCGAAGGCTCAATCCGTTTCTTGTCATTACATTTCAAAAAATGAGGGGACTATCTGTATACGGTGAAAATTAGGCTCACCCGATATTACTGATTCAGCGAAACCAGGGTGAAGGATCGAAGAACGACCCCGTAGTAGATAAGACCGAGGTACAAGGACAAGATACTGAGTTCGGGATTTGAGGTGCATGTCGAAATCAAGGCCAGTAGCGATTGAGATCGAATAAGACAGACATCGAGCAAGATCGAAGATAGCTTAATAACAGAAAGGCGAGATATCCGTGACAGGTCGAAGATCATGGCGGGAATCTCATAATGGATCAAATCAAGAACGGTTAATTAGCTAATCACGGGATTTCCTTATGTCATTAGAGTTATATCATAAGTAGAATTCCTCTACTATATTAAGGGGAGTTCTAATCATTTGTAAAAACATTGTTCTCGCATAAAAAACAATATATACTCTCTTTAGCTTATACATTCTTGTTCATCAGTTTACTTTCTGCCTTATTACTTTAGCATCAGTCAGTTCAAGGGCACCCTAGCTCAAGGGCTTAGTTACGTTTCAACACTGGTTAATTTTATCTTGTTATTAATTTTTATTACTAATCTTCATATTTATCAATTGGTATTAGGTAACGTGTCCTTAAAACCGCATTATAAGTCTAATTGTTATTCAATTTTAAGGGTGAACAAGGTTGTTTCCAATAGACCCTCAACTTAGGAAAGCATAAGCACCACATTAATTAAAATATAGACAAGAAGGGACAGTACCAAGAAGCCATATAAGAGCAAAATAAAAACAACCAGTTAGGTGATCAACAATGAAAGAAAACAACGGTTAGTCACAAATACCTACTACCAATAGAAATCGAGACTGCGTATCAATACTATTGTTATGAACACTCTCGACTACCTATTCTACTACCCTAATCCTCGACATCCATACCTTCCTATCAAGAGTCATGCCCTCGGTCAGCTGAAGTTGCGTCTTGCCTAATCGCCTCTCCCCACCTCTTCTTTGGCCTACCTCTACCTCTCCGTAGGCCCTCCAATGTCAACCTCTCACACCTCCTCATCGGAGCGTCTTTGCTCCTCCTCCTCCTCACACGACCAAACCACCTAAGTCACACTTCCCGCATCTTGTTCTCAATAAGGGACACACCCACCTTGTCGCGAATAACCTCATTTATGATCCTATCTGACCTGGTGTGCCCGCACATACATATCAACATCCTCATCTCTGCTAACCTTCATCTTCTGGACATGAGCGATCTTGACTGGCCAACACTCAACCCCATACAACATCATTGGTATGACTACCACTCTGTAGAACTTACCCTTAAGTTTCGGTGGCACCTTCTTGTTACACAAAACACCGGAAGCGAGTCTCCATTTCATCCATCCCACCCCAATACGAAGTGTAACATCTTCATCAATCCCCCCACCCCCTGAATAATAGACCCAAGGTACTTAAAACTCCATCTCCTAGGGATAACCTGTGAGTCCAGCCTCACCTCCCCTTCCCCTCCTTGAGTTTTGCCACTAAACTTACACTCCAAATATTCTGTCTTGGTCTTGCTCAACTTGAAACCTTTAGATTCCTGGGTCTGCCTCCATACTTGTAATTGCGCATTCACACCGTATTGCGTTCATAGTATCATATGCAAATAGCATGCACTACAACACCTCCCCTTGGATGTGGCGCGTCAGTACATCCATCACTAGAGCAAACAAAAAAAGGGCTGAGTGCCGACCCCTGATGCAACCCCATCATCACTAAAAAATGGTATGTGTCCCACCCACCGTCCTCACTCGGGTCTTTACTTCATCATACATGTCCTTAATCAACCTAACGTAGGCAACAAGTACACCTCTAGCCTCCAAACATCTCCACAAAACCTTCCTCAGAACTTTATCGTACGCCTTTTTCAAGTCTATGAGCACCATATGCAAGTCCTTCTTTCTCTCCCTATACTGCTCCATCAATATCCTAACAAGGTGGATGACTTCTGTAGTCGAACGCCTCGGCATAAACCCAAATTGGCTCTCAGAAATAGACACACTTCTCCTCATCCTTAGCTCTACTACTCTCTTCTAGACTTCCATAGTATGGCTAAGCAGCTTGATGCCCCGATAGTTATTGCAGTTTTGGATATCACCCTTGTTCTTGTATACAGGAACCATCGTGCTCCACCTCCACTCTTCGGGCATCTTCTTCATTCTAAAAATGACATTAAATAACCTAGTGAGCCACTTCAAGTTTTAAGTATTTAATTAATATTATGTTATTAAGAAATTAAATTTAAAATAATAATATGAAACAAGAAATAAACAAGAGATGTAGAGGGAAAGAGGACCTTCTTATTTCTTCCAAGTATTTTCCAGGTGCGTACAACATGATCCTCAATATCTCTATTTACAAGAATACATCAAGAAACACCAAAGTGTGTCATGAACATGACATTATATTTGAGGGTTTGAGCATTTCAATAAAATAAGGAGTAGCTTCTATAATACAAACTTCTGGATGTGGTTTCTTTATAAATATGAAAATAATCGTCAATAAAAGAATAAAATGAGTCAGCTCATGCACTAAATTAGTAAACATTATGAATGTAGGATTATTCTCATGTCCTACTCTTCAGCGACTTTTTGAGTTATTTTTTTTTAGGACATTGCCAAAATTCAAATCTCAGAATAGACAAACATTCTTTTTGTTTCTTTAATATTTCTTTAATCAATATTTCGAAGAAAAAAAAAACTACCATAATTTTGTGTCAATGATTCCATTGAAATGAAATTATGGATCTTACCACCCTTAATTGTACTAGAATATTTACTAAGAATGACGAGTTTTAAAAAGTTCACACACCAAACTATCTCAGTTTTTAATAGTTATTTTTACCTCACCCTTCTACAGTTCTTAACTAGGAATGGTTATTAATGAGATTCTAGTTTACCTTTTTTTTTTCCTTATATTATTATACATTTAACTAGAGCAAAATTTATGATAAAAGAGATACCTAAATATAACCTACTTTCAATGCTATATTTTTAAAACTAAAATTTTGAGTCTTGTCTGAGCTAAAAAACACTAACCTCATCCTATTATGAGAATTCAAAGAAAAAAATAGGGAAAATGAGGAAAAATAAACTTTTTTGGTATATATATATAAAATATACAAATTTTATATAGTTTTGTGACTACTAGATGTAAGAAGTTTCGACTGTAGGCTAAAAGTGATCTTTGTTCGAAAAAAATATAATGAGTCTCCCAACAATATTTTAAGTATTTAATTGGTGAAATAGTTCTATCTTAGAGGATCAAAATTTAATTTTAACTAATAAAAAGTCAATGTTGCTGCTTAAATGATTGTTCACTGATCATAAACATGCACTATTTTGTCTAATATTGCATTCACTAGTGATTCAGAAATAGCAAGCCCAAAACTAAGCCCTACAAGCCCAAACAAAAGCCAATGAAATTAGGATAATTACACAAATAATCAGTCGAATTTACTGTTTACATTTTCTAGTCAATTTTCATAAATTATATACATGTATTATATATGAATTATACGTATATTATACAACCATCGACTATATTTAATTTATGAAATTAGTCTGAGTTTAACATTTATATATAGAGGCTGAAAAATCGCCAAATCATGACTCGCGTTTTTTTTGCGGTGTAGGGCAATTTTACCATTTCAGATTTGTTGATCGCGATTGTACTTCACATTTAGCAATCTAGGTTCTATGATTCCAGGTTCTTTTGTCGGACACTGTAGATAATAAATTGCGTAGAGAAAATAAAATCAAGACCGAAAAATATTACAATAATCGTAGTATTTGATTTTAAATAATATGTGTATTCTATGAATCCCCTGATTCTTGTTTTCAATAGTTGACGGATTACGCTAATCTAAGCACATTAGATTTAGCGCGTAAATCGTAAAACGAGAACTTACTTGTTCTTCGTGAAGTGGAAGCGAAAACGGATTGAACCACGACTGGAATTATTGGTCGGCAGTGGTTGTCATAGTGTATTGGACTAAACCCCAACTCCACAGTCTGAACCCTTGTTAAGGATCGTGAGAGAGAGTGCGTGGAAAGATACTGCAGAGTGTATTGTTTAGTGTACACACTAATTATACTTATATAAAGAATATTAGTGTTAACTAATAACCCTATTGGGCCTTAGAGCACCCCTTATGGGTGGACCAAATATTTCCTACATCTCCCACTCACACATATTTGGAGTGCTCATCTAGTCTGGTAAATATATTCTCAACTCATCTCCTCAATCGTTCATACAGGGAAGTAGGCCGTGTGACTAGAATATTGTGAGAGCTAAGTGTTATACATCTGTTAGAAGTATATATCCTCTCGTCAAGTGCAAACCTGCAAGTAGTACGTAAAGTATGCAGTACCCTAGATCATATAAATTACATTTGATATAGTCTCAAAATCCCATATATCATTATTTCTTGTATTCACAATCATAACTCATAAGTTATAATTGGTTCACCAGTGAATACAAATAAATGATATTGCATCGATAATCTTCCTCTTCTCACGATCCCCTTAACATTAGTTTGACTGCTTTTTCAGATATGCTCCGCTAGACCGAATCTGTGTATATGGTCTTTCGGAAACACACTAAGATAGATAATATCACACTAAGTCTCAAGTATCTGATTGGAGTCTCTGAGGGTACAAAGTCTTGAGTCATTATAAAAGCTCTGGGACTCACACAACAATAAGTTGAGAATGGACTTATGTTAACCCAATTGGTCGACATTTGCACACATGGTATGAAACATGTGCTACAACATTTTCTCCCTTCCCCAAGGAGCGTATGTCTTTATCTCATAAAGGAATGTTGTACAGATGATATTTAGACACCATAAGTATCTAAATTTGAGTTCATTGATCTACAAAATCATATTTAACTCACATCTGGCTCACAAAGCAGACTTGGTGAACGTTTTTCACCCTAATGACCTTAAGTCATTGTTTAAGCGACATTCTAATTTTAAGCGAATAGCTCTCAAATCACCCTTATGATAATTTTTCTTAAAATCATATCTCATCTCCTCACATCACTAAGATAAGGAGGTGGTCGCCTGTGTGAGAAGGCCAACCTCTTGTCTACCCGACATACTAATAAAAAAACTAAAGTAAAGAATGTACATAGCATTCAACATTAAAAATATGTATGTATGTAAATCAACTTTACTGATAATCAAAGAACATCACTTCTGTGAACATGGGAAAATAAATAACAAAATAAAATATCTCAGAGTCTACGCAAGACTTGAGACCTAGTGTGTCTCACAAATGCATCTCTAGACAAAGGCTTGGTCAATGGATCTGCTAACATGTCTTTGTAGACACATACTTCACATTCACTACCTTGCGTCTAACCATTTCTCTCGCATAGTTATACTTGATATCTATATGTTTAGGCTTAAAATGAAACTTAGGGTCCTTGGTGGAGGATATTGCAGCCTCACTGTCACTAGACTAATACTGGTTCAGTATTTTCAGCAATATCAACAAGTGCTCCGAGAACTTTTTCAACCAAACAGCTTCTTGTGCTGCTGATGCGAGAGCAACGTATTCGGCCTCCATCGTAGATAGTGATACACATGATTGTTTCTTACTACTCCATGATATGACCCCATCATATTTTGCTATTATCAACTGCAAAATAATAGAGGCACACTTATCGGAAGAGACTAATTCATGTAAACCAAGTTCGTAATGGTAAAAGCCTAAAATATATCTCCAGTAGAGTCGCCATGCTGTCGTGCCTCTTTATCTCACGAAATCGGGTTTCGAAACGTAATAAATCTTTTAATGAAGGGTGTTAAAAGAGAGTCGCCACCTAATGGGTTTGAGGTGCGTTACGGCTCCTATTTGCAAATAAATCAGGTTTAACTAGTTTGTGTCACCAAAGATTGGGTAAGGGCTTAAGTTACCTTGAGGAGAAGGAGTTAGACACCCTTGATGTCTACAACTGTGGGTCCCGTACGAACTCAAATTATATGAATTAGTTTAAGCAAAAGAGAAAGGACAAAATTAGGCAAATAAACAAATGATTGATTTTAAAATAAAGATGGAGGGTCCTAAGTTTTTTAGCCTAAAGGAACACCCTGCGCAACATAAATAATACTTCGTAACTCTCTCGAGGTGGGGTGTTACTCATATTATTCAGCGGGCACAGACTATCATCTCTTGCTACCCGATTACTATCTTTAAGTTGTTTACCTAAAGCACACTAGTTGATTCTAAATCGTACCCTATGCGTGCACTACCCATCCCACACCTATGGTCCAGGAGGCATTTGGACCTCTATCTTGGGGTGGTTCTAGACTTAACTTAGGTTGCTCAAAAAGGATAAAAAAATTAGGCGACACACAAAAACAATTTGTACTTTCATGTATAAGCAAATAAGGGATCAAGTTGTCCTCTGCACTTAGACAACAAATGCACGCAAACTAATTAACATTGACATTTGCAGATTTTAAACAAGTTAAGGCTGCAAAATCCTATAGGCAGGATCTCTATGTGATTCTGGATTTTAATAAGCAGGCAGTTTCATATGTAAAAGCCATTTTCCTTAACACGGTTTCTAAAAGCCTACGCAGTTGTGTACTGATTGCGAGTATAAGAGATTAAGCCTATAGGCATGATGTCTAGGTGATTCGCGCAGTAACTAACAAGGTAATAATGGAACTGCTTAATCGAGTCCTATAGGCATGGTTTTCGATAATGATAGTTAGCATAGTGTTGAATGCACTTGAAGGAAACGAGCATGACAATAATTAAGACTGATTTTAGACCTTATAGGCATGATTTCAATAGTTATAATTGAGACTAATTTTTTAGATCCTGTAGGCATGGCATATATTTTTGTAGATTAGGTAGCATGTAAATCAACATAATCCTATACAAACTAATGCATGTGCACATTGAAATAATAGCCACTTAACCTCCTATAGGCATGGTTTCTAACAGGTAAAAGTAGAACACATTTGAACCAAATAGAGAACCTATTGGCAGGATTTCTAATACATAATAACTTAGTACATTTGAGCTAAGTAGAGAACCTACAGGAAAGATTTCTAATACACAATAACTGAACATGTTTGAGCATAATAACACATTTGAGCTAAGTAGAAAACCTATAGGCAGGATTTCTACCCATTTCAGTGCAAGTGTTAAGCTAAACCTACTTTCCCAATTTTACTAATACCCTAAATGCTATTACAAGAATTATTACAGACCCAAAATGAATGGAATAAATTACAAAGTAGAATAACTATAGGGATCCTACATCAGGCCCAAAGACATACCCAGCCAGGCCATGCCTTCATTCTCAGGGCTCACAACAGCCTAGAAACTACATGTTCATTGACATAAGGCAGCCATAAATCAATTGATTCACCTAGTAGGTAGGAAACAGAGTTGAGCATATAGAACCAAGACCCTAGTCTGTCAGAGTTCCCAAAGGCTTCAAGAACCTAGGGCAGTGCTCACACTAGGGAGGTTAACATGAGAGATTCAGAGAATAACTAGGGACCAAGTCCTAGTGTGTCAGAGTTCACAGGGGTGTCAAATGAACCTTGAGAAGCTCTCACTCTAGGGAGGTCAAAGGACAGAACCTAAGTAGCCTTGGCTTTCAGCCAGCTAGGAATAAGAACTCAAAGAGACCAAGTAGTAAAGGAATAGAATGAGGTTAAGGGACAACACCGAAGGATACAAACAGGATCAAATTAAGCACATAAAAAATAGGTAATAGAACATACTTGGGTTTTAAGAACATATTTTAGCAAAGTTTCAAAATAATAAATTCAACACATGATGCACATGTCACTAAATAGGTTTGTAGGATTGATGTACACATACTTATAGTAAAACAAAAAGGTTTAGATTATGCTAAGTGTAGAATGATAGTGTCACAAGAAGGAATCATATCAATTGGCAATAGAACCTAACAGGCTGAGAACTAATTAGGTCAATTACCGGAGAAGTCAAGACATGATGAAAACAGGATCAAAACAGGCTACATGTTATCACAGCAAATTCAGAAACATACTTAGGATAGATACTTAGTGAATACACTCATACAGAGTCAAACTAATCCATATAAAGGGGATATAAGAGCATGTTCAAATACCAATTTTAAACAGTAGAGGGGTGGCTATCAATAACACATAGGCTAGGCAGACTTTTAAGAAAAAAAAGAAATTAATCAACTCAAAACAGGTCTAAACATGTCTCAAACTACAAGAGTAATGGCATTTTAGATTATAAAGGCCTCGACTTGAAGTAAGACGGTTAGAATTGGATACGAAAACATGCCAGAAATATATCGACAATAATTTTTAGAAGTGAAAACACATGCTATTATCAGGAAAGTATAAATAAAATGATAAAGGTTTAGTAACTCACCAGCTAAGCGAAAACAAGAAAAGAACGAAAGTCCACAGTGTTATGAATATCAACAAAAGAACAAGAACTCAGAATTTCTGGCATTGGCTTTCAGCCGACCAAGAACCAAAGTGCAAAACAAGATTATTAAAGAGCAAAGAGCACACAACTTTAATTTTTAGTAATTTTTATTAATGATTCGAGATTGTTTCAAAGGAAAATAGGGAGGGGTTTATATAGTGTAGAAATATAACACATAAACATGAAAAATCATTACCCAAACAGTAGAAAGGAAAGCAATTAAATCAGTAAGGAAAAGAGAAAATTTCAAAATCCTAATTTGTTAAACCCCATATTCACGTACGTTGGTTCATACCATAAGTTAGTCGATGTAAATATGAGAAGATATTATATTTTAGATGATAATAAGTTAACCCTATTGGTCTTAAATGATACAAGAGTGTATAAGGGTGGTTAACAAGTATTAGAAGTTAAACGAATCAAGGATGTTGTAACCCGTATTTTTGGGAAAAACCTAGCGGTGCTTAATATTCTCAAGAGGTTGTGTTTTAATGTATTTGAATCATATATTATCCGTATCATAAGTCTTGAAGTCAAACGATCTATGAAACAAAAGTCGACAAAAGTTGTCGCAACTTATGTTCATAATTTTACGTAAATTTTAGGTTAAATGTTACTATGCTTTTCTCCCAATTTACTTAGAATTACGGGGTTATCTACCTACAAAATTGAGTATCTATGAGTCTAGTTTCCAACGCATTAAACTGATCATCAATACGATCTCGGAGTATAGAGATATTCGCATTTTTGTGAGACCGTGCCAAGCAGCTCTCTATGGGGCCCACATAGGCGGTTTAAGACGTATTNTATATATATATATATATATATAAAGATGCCCCAACCCCATTTTTAGTTGTTCATTTTCAATATATTCATAACTTAGAACCCTAAAAACACTCTCTTAAGTTTCTCTCATGATCCAAGACTAAAACAAAGGGCGAACAACACAAATCAAGAGTCGGAAATCCCGTGGCGCTAGTAAATTTCTTGTTCTTCTAGTTGTTGCTGATTTATGTGTTGTTCCAGCTCATGTGGGAGGTTGTTTTAAGTGGTTTATGTTCTTTAAATACTCCCTCAAGTATTTAATATCAAACCTAGGTGATTTCAAGTCTTCTATAGTGATTCTAGTGCCGAAAACCCCTAATTGATTGCTAGTTTCGCTTCCTTGTTCTTGCAGCAGCATTGGAGGGATATTTCGTGGAAAATTAAGGTCAAATTGGAGTGGTTATTTATTTTTAAAGTTAAGGAACCTCTTAATCTACATGTATTTAAGATTTTCCAAGTTGTAGCTAAGTCATTGAAGCTAGAACATGTGAAATATATATCGAACGACTTGGTAGTAATGTTGTTGGTTGGTGGACTATTTTGGGAGGCTCAATATGATTATTATTGATGTTATTTGGGTTGTTTGGTGATTGTTCTGACTTGTGTGAAGTAGTCTGTTTCATCATAAAATAGGTTATGGTCGATACATAATAGTTACGACGCTTAAACGATAACAATAGTGTCATTTATCTTATTGTAGACTAAGGAGTCGTGACACTTGCATATCTTGAGGCTGGGCAGTATATATAAAAGGTATGTGAGGCTATCCCTTTCCTTCTTTTGCACGACTCTGATTGTACATAATGCAATGAACGATCTTCCAAAGATACTCTACTCTTAGAAGCTAACAGTACTTACATTGTTTCCCTTCTTATGGAACAATTGATGTTGAGGTTGCTTCTCTTATTCTTATGTTTTCAATGTTGTTGGTACTTCCTGATTCTTATAAGATTATTGATGAAGAGTTAGTCCTAATAATGTGTACGGAGAATATCGACCTTACGTCACTCCGAAAGGTTCAGAATATGATTCCAATGAGTCCTATATATATATATATATGTGTGTGTGTGTGTGTGTGTGTGTGTGTGTATCTATTTTACTCTATCGAGCCGCGCTATAGTCGGTCGGGTACGGTATCTATTGTGCAACCACTGATCAGTTGGGTTTTACCGAGCTCCACATGGCCGGGTATGTTTTACCGAGCCTATTACGGCTGGGTACGATATGATGATGATGTTGCCCACAGAGGCGTATATTTTAAAAGATTATGTATATTTATGTATGTATCATGCATTTCATGTCAGTAGCCCTCAGAGGCACCCAGATGTTAGAGGTTGTATATTCTCTATCCCTGTTTACATTATTGTTCTTACTTATGCTTTCCTGCCTTACATACTCAGTACTTTATTCGTACTGACGTCCTTTTTATTTTTGGACGTTGCATGTCATGCTGTAGGTCCTAATAGACAGGTAGACGTAGCTCCCCCACTATAGTAGACTTCCCAGTTCAGCAGTTATTGGCGAGATTCCTTCTCCTGACTTGCCGTGGTCTTGGTATGCATTTTTGTTATAGATATTGCAGATATGTCGGGGCCCTGTTCCGGCATTGTTGTAGCACTTATGCTCCTTTAGAGGCTCATAGACAGGTGTCGACTCATGTATAGTTTGGTATGCCTCGTCAGCTGATTTTTGTTGTATAGTCTTTCATGGCAGCGTGATAGCTCGCACCTTATATGTAGTTTCTTGCCAGTCTTGTCAGCCCATGTTATGTATGTTCATGTCATTATCTTTCATTATTGATTGTTCATGATCCATATCTACCAGTTATATTGATCTCATCGGATGTTAAAGATAATAAGGAAGATTAGATAAAATGTACATTGGTGCTCAGCAAGTATGGCCCGGGTGCTAGTCATGATCCTCCAGTTTGGGTCGTAACATAATTTTAGGTAAAGTACACAAGCCAACATAAATCTAAAATAAATAAAAAGGTAAAAATCAAATGATGCGTAGAATAAGATGAACATAGACAGAAATACCATTTAAAATCAAAGAATCGAACCAGATTTGGTTCGATTTAATAGAATCTGAAACCCTAATTTTAGGGTAAGTAATAATCACAGAGATACATGGAGATTCATACCATAAAAGAACAAGAATGAACATAGACGAAAAAGGTCAAGAAACTGAACCAGCTTTGGTTCGATGTTGATGAGATCCACTTACCATATTTAGGCAAGTGGTATATAGAAGGTTCCAGTACCAGGGGGAGTCGAATATGGCAAGGAATAGCCATGTAATCCCATGTCCGGTGGGATTAGGAGAGAAATTTGGGGGAAGACGGCTAGGGTTTGGGCAGAGAGAAGGGGGAGGTTTGAGAGCGTTCAAAGGCGACGAATGGTGAGGAGTGGTTGGGGTTAGGGTGGTGTTTGGTTAATTAAAAGGGTAGGAGTAATATACGCCATTGATCTCAGATATCAATGGCCACGATTAGTTACGGATTCTGGGTCGGGTTAGTTTAATTGGTTGGGCTGAAGGTTATTTGGTTTGGGCTCAGGTGTTATTGGGCTGGGGCTGGGTAGTTTAGGTCCGAAATTAGGGTAAATTTAGGGCCATATTTTAAATACCCAATTTTTAATAAATAAATAATTTATAAAAGTAATTAATAAATACAAAAAATATTATTTACGCACTAAAATAATTAAAAATAATTACTTAAAATGTTAAAAATATAAACAGTAATTTTTTACATAAATAATGTAATTATTTATGCATATGGGCTATTATTGTAAAATGTGCAATTAACCTTAAAGATGCAAATGTAATTATAAAATGCACTGAAAATACTTAAAACTCATATTGGTATAAATGATAAGTTTAGATGATTAAATCATCACAGAAATAATTTGGAGGATAATTATTGGATATTTATAAAATAAAATACAGAAATAAACTGATTTAAAGCCTTTAAAAATTATGAAAAGTACTTGTGTATGCTTGTAAATCAAAATGATGATGTATATGCACTATTTTGAATGCTTGTACATATATATATATATATATATATATATATATATATATATATATATATATATATATATATATATATATATATATATATATATATATATATATATATATATATATATATATATATATATATATATATATATCAACAATTATGCCATCAGCCTTGAGCTTAACTTTGAGAACCCAATTGCTTTGCGTCCTTCAGGGAGGTCAACTAATTCCTAAACTTTGTTGACGGGCATGAGAGAGCCTCTTTTACATTTTTAGGCTCGTTTTCTTCTTGTAGGAGCATCATAAATAGTTCTCCGCCTTCAACATCAAATTATCGGCGAAGAATCTTTTTACGAGAACTACGTCTTATTTGTGATTCATCATTGTTCCCATTTAGATCAATGTTGCTCTCACTCGGATCAAGATCATTCATCCTGCTCCCACTTGGAACAAGATCTGTGACCATCTCGCTCCCGCTTGGAACAAGATCTATTTGGTCACATCCACTAAATGTAGAAGGATTACTCTCATTCGCATCTGATGATGAAGGAGGTATTTGATGAGAAACTAATTCATCATCTACTAAAATTCTCCCACTCGAATTAAGTGATCCTTGTACTTCTTGGTCCATTATCTCAAATAAGGTTAGGTCTTGACCTACCTCTCTCTTCTTAGGGAACTCATCCTCTAAGAATGTGACATCTTGTAATTCAAACTTAGTTACACTCCCACTGTCTTGATGACCTATAAACACATAATTTCTTTTCCCTCGAGCCCAATTTGTCATATTTGTAAGAGGAATCATGTGTATAGGCAGCACAACCCTAAGGTCTTATTATACTCAGGTCGGTTTGTCTTCCAGTCCATAACTGATTTTGTAGGCACTCGGTTAAGTAAAATAGTGGCAGTAACCAACGCATCACCCCAGTAACTAATTGGGAGGTTAGCTTGTGTCATCATTGACCTAACCATTTCTAGGAGCGTTTTATTTCTTCCCTCCGCAACACCATTTTGTTGTGGAGTATTTGGGATAGTCAACTGATGAACTATTTTCTTTTCATCACATAAATTATTAAACTGGGTTGATAAGTATTCACGACCACAGTCAGTTCGAAGAGCTTTTATCTTCTTGTCTAATTGATTTTTTACTAAGCTGATATAGCGTTTGAAGCAACTTATTGCTTCTGATTTGTGGGAAATTAAATACACATAACTGAAACGTGTAAAGTCATCAATAAATATGATGAAATAACTTGCTTTATGCCTAGCCCTAACATTCATAGGCCCACAGATGTCTGAATGGACTAATTGGAAAGGATATTCGGCTGAGGTCGCTTGACCAAAATGTTTTTTTGCAGATTTTCCAGCTAGACAATTTTCAAGAGTGGACAATTCCACATGTTCAATGATGGAAAGAAAACCTTGTTTTTCTAACCTTTACTTTCTTTATTGGCCAATATGACCAAGTTTAGAATGACATATGTTTACATCACTATCATATTTATGCGAAGAAACAAACATAGAAAAATAACATTATTATTGGATGAATCACAATCCAAATCCACAGCAACTAAACCTCCGGTGACATGACCAAAACCAAATTGTCACGACCCAAATTTTCCTCTGTTGGGTATCGTGATGGCACCTAGTCTTAACGACTAGGTATGCTTAATATTCATGGAATAACAACAATTATAATAAAATCTAATATTTTTCTAAAATAAATAATTCTTTATACATTGCATATTCCCAAAACCTGGTAGTACAAGTCATAAGCTTTATAGAATTTACTACAACTTCTAATTACAACTGTTTGGAAGTAAGTAAAAACAGTGTAAATGCAAAATAGGAAGGTGACTCCGAAGCCTGCGAGCGCAATGACAGATTTACCTTGAGTCTCCTCGACAAGAGTCCACACAGCTACTAACGATCAATACCTGGATCTACACAAAAATGTGCAGAAGAGTAGTATGAGCACTCCACAGCGGTGCCCAGTAAGTATCAAGACTAACCTCGGTAAAGCATTGACGAGAACTAGTCAAGACACCCACTTGTCTAATAAACTGAACAAGTATCAATATAGGAATAAAGGGGAAAACGGTATACACATAAAGGCTATGCAATATAGCTAACAATACAATGAATTCGATAAAGAAGGGAAAACAATAAGTATCAGCAAAAACCATGAAACAACACAAAGATTGAATATAACACAAACAAATCTGGAATGCAAATATACAACACGGACAAATAATGTCTCAACAACTTCAACCACTTCTACATCAAATTTATAGTCATCTCCACGAGGTTCCGAACCTCGGAAAAATCACCATTTACGGGTCCCAATATTCGAACCCTAACACTTGGCATCTTGCGCCCTCATTCGAGTGCTAACTGCACGGACGACTTATGTGCCAATTGGGTCATCTCCACCCATACGGTAAGTACAACAAGAGTATCTATACTTGACAACAACAAGGAGCCCTAAATCCATTACTAGTACTTAACTACGTGTATGCTTTTGCAGGTGTCCTAACATAATTCAACAACCCATAAGTATAAGGAAAGAAAAGGGCAACACGTACATTGTCATCTCACAAATTTCCACACGAATAAAATCACACCGTAAGTGTTCTAGTACACAATATCAACAACTAGGAATGGCCCCAGGCCAACAAAAGTATCACAAACAATCCCTGACATAACCCACCTTGTCTCGCCACGTGTAGTAAAGTATATGCCCGCTTTGTTTCGCCACACGTTCATAAGCATGTTCCCACCTTATATCGCCACATGCGCAACCCACATATACATATCCCGCCTTGTCACGCTGCATGTGCAATATCAATATAAACACGGCACGACAGAAACCTCATGCAAACTCCCATATCAACAACGGCACGACAGAAACCTTGTGCATCACAATAACTACAACAGCACGGCAGAAACCTCGTGCGTCGCCACAACAAGTACAACAACAACAATGGCAACAGTTCAAGATACAATAAATACATCAACTCAAGAACCTTCGATCACAAGATAGGCAAAACTACTTCACAAGAAATAAACATAATAATTAAAGTTAGACATATTAAGAACCGCTCAACAAGGAAGGAAAATAGCATGTAACAGTCGCACCTAAATGCACGGGTTAACAATAAGAAGTCAACACGAATCCGACAACTCTATTTTACGGACAAGTCAACTAAGGTATAGTTTATCCAAACTTCCTTTAAGGTCGGCAATTTTAAGGGTATTCAACAATTTCATTTAAGGACAAGCAACGCGAAAATAATCATAACCTCAACTAAGACCAAACCACTATAGAATGAGATGAAGATAATTACAATTAGAGATAGGCAGTTAGCATGACAGTAAAAAGGAAATGAAATCTTCAGATAAGTCAATTAGGGGTCAATAGGCAATAGGAGTAAATCCAAAAGTAAGAAATTCTACATTTAAGCAAATAAAGATGAAGCTATAAATTAGGAAATTCAATAATGCCAAGGACAATTCATACTCGGCGAATATAAGGACCTAAGATTTCCTAAAGGGTCAACTTTCCACAAAATAAGTTCGAGCACACACCTGTCACCTCGCGTACACGGACTACAATCAACATAGAAGACTCAAATCTTAAGGGGTAATTCCCCAACACAAGGTTAGGCAAGATACTTACCTCAAAGACGACAACCTGGTACTCTAAAATGGACTTCTCGGGCGAAAAGGCCTCCAGATGACTCAAAACCAACTAGAACAACTTCAAAACACACATAAAACTTATGAGAAACTATTTCGGATAATAAAGCTTCAATCTTTAACAAATTCTAAAAATCGGTCTAAAAGTCGACCCCTGAGCCAGCACCTCGGAACCCGACAAATTTTACAAAATCCGTTACCCATTCCAATACGAGTTCAACCATACAAAATTTACCAAATTTCGATACCATTTCGTCCCTCAAATCATGAAATTTTGTTTTGAAAATTTTCTTCAAAAACCAACATTTTCCCTAACTAAAAACACAATTTAAATGATAAAACAAGGACTAATTCATGGAATATACTTAATTCTAGTTGAAGAACACTTACCCAATCGAATTTCACGAAAAACCCATCAAAAATCGCCAAGAACCGAGCTCTAGAAGTCAAAATGTGATAAAAATGGCTCAACCCTCGAATTTGGATTATACATGTCTGCCCAGATATTTAATGAATCGCGATCGCGAAAGGGGAGATGCGATCACGAAGAAGGAATTGGCTACTACTTAGAAACGCACTACGCGATCGCAAAATGTGGCATGCGATAGCAGAAGAGGAAGGGAAAGGCCTACGCGATTGCGTGGGATAATACACGAACACGAAGAAGAAACTATGGAAGGTCAACTTTACTCTACGCGATCGCAACTGGGTCTATGCAAGAAAGGAAACATCAGGCACCAGAACAACAGTGTAAAAATAGAGAAAAATGACCCGAAGCCCATCCAACACACATCCGAGGCCCCCGGAACCTCGTCTAAACACGCAAACAAGTCATATAACCTAACACGGACTCACTCGAGGTTTCAAATCACATAAAACAACACCAAAATGACGAATCAAACCAAAAATCAAACTTTTGAATTCTCAAATCTTCAAATATCAAAACTCGAGCTGAAACCTATCAATTCAACTCGGAATGACACCAAATTTTACAGACAAGTCATAAATGATACAACGGACCTACAACTACTCTCAGAATTCCATTCCAAGCCCGATATCAAAATTTCACCTATTGGCCAAAATCGTCGCAATTCTAACTTTCTCTAATTACCTCAAATCACTCTACGAACCTCCAAAACCAATTCCGGACGCGAGCCTAAGTCCAAAATCACCATACAAAGTTTTTGACATCATCCAAACTCATTCCGAGGCCGTTTACACAAAATTCAAACCTCCGGTAAACTTCCATCGCTTAAGCTTCCAAAACTGAAGTTTTCCTTCCAATTTGACTCCAGATCATCCGGTAACTGAATCCAATCATGCACGTAGGTCGATAAAGGCAATGTGAAGTTGTTCAAGACCTTACGCCACCGGACTGAGCTTAAATTCTCAAAACGACCGATCGGATCGTTACACAAATAAAGTTGAACCAAAAGTCAACTTGGCAGAATTGCCATGGCAAAACAAGTCAAATCCTAGCTTAAGCGAAACTGAAACTGAAACAACATTCCGGTGAATTGTTGGTGAAAAGAGAACATCATGTAGTATTAGGTCTCGTCCACCACGCAGGACTAACTTGCATGTACTGATCCCTTCAACAGCAAATTTATTGTTGTTGCCTACATATATCCACTTTGCTCCACGTGGAACCCGCTGAAATTCAACAAGGGCATTGTGTTCCCAGGCTACGTGGTCCGTTGATCCTGAGTCTACAATCCACAAAGGACTGGATTTAGTTAGAAAAACAGAACTAGAAACACAAAGTTCACTAATTCGAGCATCGTGAAATACCTTTCTAAGAGGCTTAGAGCAATCTCTAGCATAGTGACCCATCTTGTCACAATTATAGCATTTGACTTTAGCAACTTTGACACGTTTGGGGCGTCTGTTCTTTCCTTTTCCAGTCTTTGCTCTTTTAGCAGGCTGAACTTGAGGTGGCCCTCTCTTCTTTCCCTGGTTCCTTTTCTTTGAATCACTCTTGGTTTTGGAGGTTGTTGCCATGTGCAACTCAGTTATTGGCTTTGCAGCCTCAAGTCATTCCTCCTCTAACTCTAGGTGTCTCCGGACATCTTCCAGAGTTGTGATTCTTTCATTATGGGTCAAATTCATTTTCATATGATCCCAAGAACTAGGTAAAGAGCGTATGACAGCTTGGATTTGTTGTTCATCAGTCAACGCATGACCATCATCTTTCAACTCCCCGATCATATTTGTCATTTGCCTCAGATGTGTTTTTATTGAATGTTCTGGAATTTCTTATATGAGTAAAATTTGATTGTTAAGGATTGCATCCTTGCAGTGGAACATGCATCAAACCTTTTCCTCAAAGCATTCCAAAGATCCATAGCTCTTTTGTGATCCTTAAACTCCCTTAGAATGTCATCATCTAAGGTGCTCAACAACGTAATGCGAGCAATGGAGTTCTTTTTCTTCCAACTGACATAGGCTTCACGCTCACGCCTATGCTGATCAGTGTTGCCTTCCTCAGGCTCATTCATGACATTATTAATGGCCTCCAGAGCCTCTTGCTCCTCTAGCACATATTGGACTTTCAACTCCAGGTTTCATAGTTGTCACCTTGAGTTTCAACCCTTTGTTAAGCTCAACAACAATGTTTTTCGAAACAATAGTCATTCTTTACCAAAATCAAAAAAATAAAATGAGGATCGAAAAAAATAAGGCAAGGCACGATGTTCAACATACATACATATTATGACACTAAGCATCAATTGATTGAGTTAATAAACACATATATTAATCATGGAGTCGAAAGTTCACTATGTCCCCAATCATCGTCCAAAAATTAAAATATTATGAAAATTAATCTATTCAATTATCTAGCTAAGTGTCTTAATCATGTTTAAGACAAACATAATTATCTAATCATTATTTTAAAATCCCATGTGGATCATAAGTTAACAAATAACTTATATTAGCATGCAAATAAAATTAATGTCAAACTAATTAACATTTATTACATGCTATACAATTTTACATAATGTTTACTGTAATGTTAAACTAAGTGACATATCATACATGTTAAACAAATTAACAAGTAATATTTACATAAACTAATTAATATTAGATTTTATGCTCAACAGATTAACATAAAGTATGTGGTAAACTAATTAACCATATAAGTTTAATGTTAAACAAATTTACACTCAAGTATTTTAAACAAATTAATAAGCAAGTTTAATGTTAAACTAATTAACATTTCAAGCAATTTGGATAATAAAACAACTATAGTTTCCATGAAAGAATATAAATACAAAATTTACATTCTGAACATTAAGTCCATATGACTAATTTTATAATCTGAAATTTCGTTATTGAAATTAATAGAACTAAATTTCAATTTTATATAGGCCATTACCCCAAAATAAAATGACAACTTTTAAACTGGGCCATAAGCCAAATTCTCAAAATCTGCTCACTTAAGAGATTGCAGAAATTATTGCTTTTCGAAGTGGGCCTTTAGCCCCATGACCTATAAATTAATAAAGCAATTTATTTTGATGAAACTGGGCCGTCAGGCCAATTTACTAGTGCTGCCAGCACTTTTGGGCTACTTCCTTTTAAATTTTTTTTTTTGAGAAACTATCAGTTATGTCCATTTATAAGTAGCTCATTACAAAAATTGGTCAATTCATAAAATATTGCCAATATTAGTCAAATATTACTAATATTATCCAATTAGCTATTTGTAGCAAAAAAAATATTAAATTTTTGCTTTATTTTGAGTGGGTATTATTACAACAAATTGGGTACATCTTACGGAGCTTGAATCTCAGTTTTGGGATGATTTGGTGAAGTTTTAAGATGGTTTGAATTGAAAATTCGAAATAAAAACTAAACATGAAAAAAAATGATATGTGTATCACACTGTGTATCATTTGTGTATCAAATATGTATCATATTTGTATCAATTATGTATCACATGTATATCCATGTATACCTATGTGTGAGATACATGCGTGATACATGTTTGATCCATGTGTCGCAGAAGAATTTTTTGAACTCGATTTAATTGCGAATTTTTATGCAAAACTCGTCTAAATCACCTCCAATCTTCCTCAAATTTTGTATATTGACTTATCTATATGTTTTCAATGAATTTCAACTATACCCATTGAAAAAGTTCCTTTTTTGCTTAGATTTTTGGAATATTGTCTTCTTCTTTTTTTTGGTATTTCATCAACTTATTTTCTACCTCATCCATGAAACTTTCTTTCCGTCTTTCATCTAATGTTGCTAATCACGCTTCAAAATATGGAAGGTGATTTTTTCATGTGATTCTTTGAGGAAAAAAAACCTTATTAATTTATTTTTTTAGTTTTTATATGTACTTGGCTAATTTTGGTAAATCTATGACTAATGGCTAGAGGTTGGTAGGTTGAGACTTATTTGGGACATTTGTGTAAGTTTCCCTTTTTTAAGTTACTAGTCCCTCTGAACGTGCGTTGCACGTTTATCTTACTTTATTATTATTATTATAAAATTCATATTGCAAAACGTTGGATTTTTATTATATGAATATTTTAAGATTTCTTGTTTGAATTATAAACGCATGTAGACATATTTATTTGCAAATCAATGTTTGTTTTACAATCTTCTCCATTATTCAACATAAAAAGTTACGTTCTCTTGATTTATGTTTATTAATTACATAAAATGGTTTAGTTTGAGATAATTAAGCATAAATTATTAGTTCCTTTTAATCCAAAGAGATAACATACCTGCAAGGCGATATCATATTGAAATTAAGATCATCTCTCTTTATATAGTTGAAGGACATGAAAGGTAGATTATCTTACGATTTGATGTATTACAATCACAAGTGGCACAATTTTTAAAATACCGATAGCAACAAGAGTTAGAATAAGGATGAACCATTTTACGGATAACATGTTTGGGAAAGACGCTAACATTAGCATTTTCCTGACAAAAAAAAAAAGTAAAAGCTCGAAAACACATCAAGTAACAAAACTAATGTTAACAAAATAACCCAAAAAGATATATTTACTGAACTGTAGAATCTATTAGTAACTGCAAAAAGTAGAGATAAAAATTATATATCAACTGTAATAGGCATGAAACCTCATAAAAATAACTTAAATAAGGCTACAATGCGGACAACAGATTTGTTAAGTTCTAAAAATCAAATAATTGTGAAGTCAAGTTCCCAACAAGAAAACTGTTGTTAAAAGAAATCTAATCTTTCAGAGATTCACAGCAGAAAAATAATCAAAAAGCATTCTCTCTATCAAAAATTGTGCGACACTCTTTTTTTTAGTTGGTCTCAAGAAATGAAATATTTTTACATTTTGTAACGATTTAGTTTTGAACTTTGTATTACCGTTAGTAAGAAGGTCAATTAACAAGCCACAAAAATTCCTATAGCTTATATTAGAGCGTAATCTTCAAAAGTGTTTCTTCTTTTATTAAAATCAATATCTAATTAAATACCCTCATATAAATTAAAATGGAGAAAACATTAAAATAACTAAAATAATGCGAACAAATGGAACTCCCATAACCAAAAAAATTTCTATGAAATAAAAGTAAACGAAGACAAATAGGAAATTTTGATTTTTAAAAGGTTTGATAAAAAGTGTATTACACATATATACCAGATTAATTAAACAATAAAAATATACGACCGTATCAGAATCTGAGAACATAAAAAGCAAACTTATAATATGAGATAGACAAGAAATATACAATTTTTTTTCTCTTCATATACTAAATTCTTTTTAGGTTTGAGGTTGACATAAACGTTGTTTACGAAAAATATTTTAATGTACAACTAAATAACTTTGAGGCAAAGGATTAATATCTAACCAGTTAATAAATATCAAAGGACACATCCATTCGATTTGGGGTGTTTTGCACGGCATTTTTTTTTCTTTTTTTTTTAACTAAAAATAATAATTAAATTATTTAAAAGGATATTTAGGTAATTTAACTTTTAAGTTAGGAAGTTGATGCTTTTAATATAGTATAAATAAGTATTAAAGGTGTAGGGTTTTAGGAAGATTCATCTTCTTCTTACCTCTTACAGATAGTCATCGCTAGCCATGGAAAAACTTAGTTTCTCTTCCTTTTTCTTTTTTGTAATAAATAATATTTAATAACTGATTTTAGAAGACATGAAACCCTAGTCTCTTTCCTCCTCTTCTCTTTTAAGTTTAGCCGCCGTCGCTGCCATTGAAAGAGAAACCCCAATTTCTCTTCCTCTCTACTGCCATGGTCGTGAAGCACCAAGCTTTATACTTTTCGATTTTCAGAGAAGGGAGAAGCCATGTTTCTTCTCCCTCTATTTTCTTGTTGAATTTTTTTTTTTTTTTTAGAGAACAAAAAGAAATGGAGAAGCCAACCCCTCTCATCACTTTCTTTTCTGGTATTAACATATTCGAGAAGCCCCCATCTAAGATGGCTTTGAAGACGGCAATCGTCCGTTTGACAGTGGCCGGCACTGGCTTTAGCGGTGGTCAGCGTCAAGTTGTGGCGGAAGAAACCGTGGAATTCTTCTATTCCCTTGTTCAATTAGAATGAAAGAAATTAGCATACTAAAGGTTAAACAAATTAACCATTTCCAATAGCATAGTAAACGTACAAAAATATACATATGAACATGTAGTTCTTCATTCACATAACAATTTAGAACTATTTTGTATATTTCTTCGGACTAGAAAACCAGCCCATGACTCTGATATTAATGAATGATTATGTTAATCTAAACACATAAGATTTAGCGTGTAAATTATAAAACGAGAATTTACTTGTTCTACGTGAAGTGAAAGCGAAAACGGATTGAACCACGACTGGAATTACTGGTCGGCAGTGGTTGTCACAGTGTGTTGGAGCGACCCCCAATTGTTTAATGTATACACTAAGTGTACTTATATAGGGAATATTATGGTTAACTAATAACCTTATAGGGCCTTAGAGCACCCCTTATGGGTGGACCCAATATTTCCTACAATAGTAAATAAATTCAACGGTCTTTGAGCTTGATCTTGGATCTATATTTGTTGTCACGAATGATAATCTTGAATCCAACCAGCACGAGCTTCGATTTGAACTCGTACTCCTTGAATCTTGACTTGTTCTTCGTTCTTGTGCTTGAACCTGATTTCCCGAACTTGAACTTGATTACTTGAAGATTGAAACTTGTGAGAAATTTGCGGCGTTTGATCCACAAGCTCTCTTACTTCTTTTTATAACTTCCGGTGTCTTTTCTCGGTTATGAAGACCCCTATTAATGGAAGGGAAGAGTTATGATAAGAACAAACTCTTTCAATTTATATATTCTCCGGATCCTAGCTCACTATTTACTACTCCCCCTGTTTCAATTTATATGAACTTATTTTCTTTTTAATCTGTGCAAAAAAGAATGACCTCTTTCCCTGTTTGGAAACAATTTACTTTTATGCAATGATTTATAGCCATACAAAAATATATGCCTCATTTTACACCACAAGTTTTTTTTCTCTTTCCTAAAATTCCGTGCCTAATCAAATGAGTTCACATAAATTGAAACGGAGGGAGTAGGAGATAGTGACAGTCGTAACAAATATTTGCCAAGAATAAGTGCCAGGTAAACCATCCTAGTTAATTAGCGAAAAAATGACATTGTATAATTGTTTTTAAAATAATAGCCAAAATATGTATAGTTTTTTGTATATATATACGTGCTATATGTTATATTCAAAAGTTATACAAATTTTAACTACTTTTTCGATCACCGAATATAAATAATTTCTGTTACGAATTAAAAATATAAAAAAGCTCTTAAATAGCTGTGGATGGTATAATTTTCTGGCTAAAATTTAGCTGCTGGGAGTGTATTTGTTAATTAGTTAGGGTCATTAATTTCCTGTAAAGTGTCGTTAGCTATGATTTTGCAAGATTTAACAATACTTTATCTACTTAATTTATATATGATACTTTTCACTTCTTGAGATTCAAATTATGTGATACATATACATACTACTAAATTGGGCACACTATATGTAATATCTCTCCATGCACGATAAATAATAAATAAATAAAAAATAAAAAGCAAAGTCATTCCATTTTAACAAAAGACCAACACCCAAGTTTCATAACTTTTAGTTCGCTAACTCGATCATGACTTTCTTATCCCAAAGGGAAGTACGCCAGTTGTAGGCGAATAGGGACTCAACCTCATACACCTTGGTTTGTAGCCATGTGCTATAATCAGGGGCGGTCCTATATTGTAGGTTGAGGGGTCACGGAACTCTGTTAGCCTCGGTAAAAATTCTGTATATAAATATTATATATATATGTATATATATATATATATGTATATATATATGAGACCCCTTAAATATTTTAAGTGTGCCCCCTAACACAAAGAAACTGACTGGACAAGTGGTTGTATTGGCCATTTAAGTTATGCTCTTTGCAAGTGATGTGCAAATCCACTAGGCAGGAGCCTAGGGCTAGTTTTATTAATACTAAAAAGCTAAAAAGAACCA